>OX155977.1:9861523-10084023 GCA_944548615.1 Micropterix aruncella
TATTACTATTTTATTAAACAAAGTAACACAGCCATCTTTTCTAAATAGCCTCAAGCCAACATCAAACTTGTCAGTAGATGAACGTGCAGCTCTTGAGAGTCTTAGCAAGGATACCAGCATCGTCATTTTGCCGGCTGATAAAGGTTCCACTACTGTCATACTAAACAAAACTGACTATGTTACTGAAGGCTTGAGACAACTTAGAGATGAAACTTTCTATAAAAAACTATCCAGAGATCCAAACAAAAATTTTGCAGTGAAAATAAAAAAATATATTGAACAAAATAAATCAAATGAAAAATTATCAGACGAAGATGTTAAAACTTTAATTCCTGATCCTATCCGAACTCCAAATTTTTACCTATTACCTAAAATTCACAAGCCTAATAATCCTGGACGACCGATAGTCGCAAGCTTTAACTCTCCGACAGAAAGAATTTCAGCTTTTGTAGATTATTTTTTACAACCTTTTGTTAAAAATCTAAATTCTCATATCAAAGACAGCTATCATTTTATTGATATTTTAAATAATACTGTAATTCCAAAGTCAGACGACCTATTATTTGTTACTATTGACGCCATATCCCTGTATACCAATATTCCTCATAATTTAGGATTGGAAGCCATTTCTTATTTTCTTGATGAGAGACCTCATCCTCAAATACCTTCTACAGATTTTCTTTGCAAATTAGCCGAGTTTGTCTTAACGTGTAATGCTTTTTCCTTTGAAGATGAATTTTATCTTCAAATTAAAGGGACTGCTATGGGAACTCGAATGGCTCCTTCGTATGCCAACCTTTTCATGGGATTATTCGAGCAAAATTTTCTTCAAACGCAAAATTTAAAACCCATATTATGGTATAGATTTATTGACGACATAGTAATGATTTGGCCACACGGACAAACTACTCTAACAACCTTTCTTGACGACTTAAATAATTTTGGCCCTTTGAATTTCACTCATACCATTTCTAAATCACAAATTACTTTCTTAGATGTTGATTTAACAATTTCCGAAGGTAAAATTAAAACCGCGATTCATATAAAACCTACAAATAAAGAACAGTATTTACACTTTGATAGCTGTCATCCATTTCACACCAAGAGATCCATTCCCTATTCAATGTCCATTCGCGGACACCGTTTAGTTAACAACAAAGAAAATTTAGATAAATATCTCAATAATCTAAAGCAATCTCTTCTTGAAAGAAAATACCCTGCTCCTCTATTGGATAAACATATTCTAAACTCTGAAGTAAAATATATACCAAAACCTAAAATTACTTCAAATAAAAATAAAAATAATAATAATAATAAAATCTTCCTTAGCACCACTTATTTTCCTGGTGCTGAGAAACTGCGAGATATATTATCAGATTTATTCCCCATCATTTCTAATGATGCATCCACTAAGGATCTCTTAGATTCACCGCCAATTTTATCTTTCCGCAGACCACCTAATATTAGATCAATATTAAACAAAACAAAAAATAATCAAAATTTCTCTATTGGTAATAATACTTTTGGCCTTCAACCTTGCGGTCGTCCACGTTGTAAAACTTGTCCTTTGTTAGATCTAAGTCCTTTTTTTACCAGTCCAAATACTACTAATAGTTACAGGGTTCCCTTTCATTGCAGTTGTATTTCAAAAAATATAGTATATCAACTTCTGTGCAGGACTTGTGATGCCTTTTATATCGGTGAAACAACAACACCACTTAATATTAGACTAAATAATCATAGGGCTAGTGTAGGAAATGAAAGCCAACTCCCAATATCTTTACATGCCAGGGCGCATAATTTATCTTTTGATCAATGTTTTAAAGTTAAAATAATAAAATGCCTGGGTGATAATGCAAAGGAAAGGGACGTCAAATCTTGGGAATTAGCTTATATTTATATTTTAGGCGCTTGCAAAGGTTCCGGTCTCAATAGGCAAAATTAATAAGGTTTATCATATTATCATAATCATCAAATGCTTTTTATTTTAATTTATAATCATTCATTTAAAATAACGTTTTGCACGGTTGGTTATGGTACCTTAACTAAATCGTGTAAAATATTATTAATCCATTTCTTTTTGTTCGATTCCTTGAATTTAAATTTTCAACGAATTGTTCGATTTCAGAAATGTCACATATCTTGACGACGGCTGAGCCGAAATATTGATATACATTTTATAACAATCATTAATATTTAAGAAACACTAATCGCCTATTATTTTCCAGCATTCATTCTCGTCTCGCATTGTTGTGTTGCCGCTACCATTTTAATCAAGTTCCAATACACAGCAGGAAACACCTAGCAAGCGCTGAAGGAAGAGAAGAATAAGGCGTGGAGTCACTCCTGGTCACCACAGACCAGATAAGTGCCCTTTCATTATTTTATCATTTCATTTATTTAGTAATAAACATAATTTCAATTTGAAAAAATAATAATTTACACATTTACAATCAAATATTAAAATATTACCTAATTTTAATTATGTTGCAATCACATCCATTATGTACACTCAGTGGTTAAACCAAATAAATTACCATTCACTTAAGACAGCTAAATTCACGGGACACGTTGAATTTCTTTCTAAATGTTTAGAAAACAACATTTGCCCTAAAGGGTTATTACCAAAATTTCCTTCCGCAGCAATTAGTACAGAAATTCAATATGATTTCACCGCAATCCGTTTAAGGTATTCAATGGAAATTACGTCTGTTTTGCGAAATGAATATCAAATTTTAGTTGATAAACATTTAAACTCACTGTGTTTTTATGTTAACATGATAACAACACATTCTCCTTTTTTATTTCAAGAAGCTCATAATATAGTTAACAATTCTGTAACAGATTTACGAAATATTAGATTAAAACACGATAAAAAGTTCCTTAATTTACTAAAGAACTTTCAGAAAATTTGCATTATCCCAAGTAACAATACACGAAACATTTTGAATCCAGTTTCCATTTCAAATTACAGTCATTCCAATGTTAACAAAACAAGGAATTCAAATTCACTTCGAAATGTTATCCCAGCAGTTCACCAAGGTACTCTTTCCTCTCCGATGCACACCCTATCAGTAAACCAAATTACTAACAATATATTTCCATTAGTATCAGATTCTGTACCAATACGTGCCACATTAGTAAACCAAATTAATAACAGTATAACACCATCAGTATCATATTCTAATAATATACAAGGTCCATCTCCTAGAGAAAAAAATGCTGTTAAAAACTTGTCATCCAAAATAATTAACCACAATGAATATTTAGTATTAGCTAAAGGTCTAAATTTCACACCGACTCAAAATGTGAACCATTTTAGTTTTGGTAATGATGTTGTTAAATTTTGTCGTAATTTAAGATGGCGCGAATTTTGGCATTCAAATCAAAAGGATAACAATAATAATATTAAATTACACAATGCACTATCTCAATTTCGTCCACACTCTAATAAAGAACCCCCTCCATTACCAAAAAATCATCCGGTAGAAAATTTTATTACTATTTTATTAAACAAAGTAACACAGCCATCTTTTCTAAATAGCCTCAAGCCAACATCAAACTTGTCAGTAGATGAACGTGCAGCTCTTGAGAGTCTTAGCAAGGATACCAGCATCGTCATTTTGCCGGCTGATAAAGGTTCCACTACTGTCATACTAAACAAAACTGACTATGTTACTGAAGGCTTGAGACAACTTAGAGATGAAACTTTCTATAAAAAACTATCCAGAGATCCAAACAAAAATTTTGCAGTGAAAATAAAAAAATATATTGAACAAAATAAATCAAATGAAAAATTATCAGACGAAGATGTTAAAACTTTAATTCCTGATCCTATCCGAACTCCAAATTTTTACCTATTACCTAAAATTCACAAGCCTAATAATCCTGGACGACCGATAGTCGCAAGCTTTAACTCTCCGACAGAAAGAATTTCAGCTTTTGTAGATTATTTTTTACAACCTTTTGTTAAAAATCTAAATTCTCATATCAAAGACAGCTATCATTTTATTGATATTTTAAATAATACTGTAATTCCAAAGTCAGACGACCTATTATTTGTTACTATTGACGCCATATCCCTGTATACCAATATTCCTCATAATTTAGGATTGGAAGCCATTTCTTATTTTCTTGATGAGAGACCTCATCCTCAAATACCTTCTACAGATTTTCTTTGCAAATTAGCCGAGTTTGTCTTAACGTGTAATGCTTTTTCCTTTGAAGATGAATTTTATCTTCAAATTAAAGGGACTGCTATGGGAACTCGAATGGCTCCTTCGTATGCCAACCTTTTCATGGGATTATTCGAGCAAAATTTTCTTCAAACGCAAAATTTAAAACCCATATTATGGTATAGATTTATTGACGACATAGTAATGATTTGGCCACACGGACAAACTACTCTAACAACCTTTCTTGACGACTTAAATAATTTTGGCCCTTTGAATTTCACTCATACCATTTCTAAATCACAAATTACTTTCTTAGATGTTGATTTAACAATTTCCGAAGGTAAAATTAAAACCGCGATTCATATAAAACCTACAAATAAAGAACAGTATTTACACTTTGATAGCTGTCATCCATTTCACACCAAGAGATCCATTCCCTATTCAATGTCCATTCGCGGACACCGTTTAGTTAACAACAAAGAAAATTTAGATAAATATCTCAATAATCTAAAGCAATCTCTTCTTGAAAGAAAATACCCTGCTCCTCTATTGGATAAACATATTCTAAACTCTGAAGTAAAATATATACCAAAACCTAAAATTACTTCAAATAAAAATAAAAATAATAATAATAATAAAATCTTCCTTAGCACCACTTATTTTCCTGGTGCTGAGAAACTGCGAGATATATTATCAGATTTATTCCCCATCATTTCTAATGATGCATCCACTAAGGATCTCTTAGATTCACCGCCAATTTTATCTTTCCGCAGACCACCTAATATTAGATCAATATTAAACAAAACAAAAAATAATCAAAATTTCTCTATTGGTAATAATACTTTTGGCCTTCAACCTTGCGGTCGTCCACGTTGTAAAACTTGTCCTTTGTTAGATCTAAGTCCTTTTTTTACCAGTCCAAATACTACTAATAGTTACAGGGTTCCCTTTCATTGCAGTTGTATTTCAAAAAATATAGTATATCAACTTCTGTGCAGGACTTGTGATGCCTTTTATATCGGTGAAACAACAACACCACTTAATATTAGACTAAATAATCATAGGGCTAGTGTAGGAAATGAAAGCCAACTCCCAATATCTTTACATGCCAGGGCGCATAATTTATCTTTTGATCAATGTTTTAAAGTTAAAATAATAAAATGCCTGGGTGATAATGCAAAGGAAAGGGACGTCAAATCTTGGGAATTAGCTTATATTTATATTTTAGGCGCTTGCAAAGGTTCCGGTCTCAATAGGCAAAATTAATAAGGTTTATCATATTATCATAATCATCAAATGCTTTTTATTTTAATTTATAATCATTCATTTAAAATAACGTTTTGCACGGTTGGTTATGGTACCTTAACTAAATCGTGTAAAATATTATTAATCCATTTCTTTTTGTTCGATTCCTTGAATTTAAATTTTCAACGAATTGTTCGATTTCAGAAATGTCACATATCTTGACGACGGCTGAGCCGAAATATTGATATACATTTTATAACAATCATTAATATTTAAGAAACACTAATCGCCTATTATTTTCCAGCATTCATTCTCGTCTCGCATTGTTGTGTTGCCGCTACCATTTTAATCAAGTTCCAATACACAGCAGGAAACACCTAGCAAGCGCTGAAGGAAGAGAAGAATAAGGCGTGGAGTCACTCCTGGTCACCACAGACCAGATAAGTGCCCTTTCATTATTTTATCATTTCATTTATTTAGTAATAAACATAATTTCAATTTGAAAAAATAATAATTTACACATTTACAATCAAATATTAAAATATTACCTAATTTTAATTATGTTGCAATCACATCCATTATGTACACTCAGTGGTTAAACCAAATAAATTACCATTCACTTAAGACAGCTAAATTCACGGGACACGTTGAATTTCTTTCTAAATGTTTAGAAAACAACATTTGCCCTAAAGGGTTATTACCAAAATTTCCTTCCGCAGCAATTAGTACAGAAATTCAATATGATTTCACCGCAATCCGTTTAAGGTATTCAATGGAAATTACGTCTGTTTTGCGAAATGAATATCAAATTTTAGTTGATAAACATTTAAACTCACTGTGTTTTTATGTTAACATGATAACAACACATTCTCCTTTTTTATTTCAAGAAGCTCATAATATAGTTAACAATTCTGTAACAGATTTACGAAATATTAGATTAAAACACGATAAAAAGTTCCTTAATTTACTAAAGAACTTTCAGAAAATTTGCATTATCCCAAGTAACAATACACGAAACATTTTGAATCCAGTTTCCATTTCAAATTACAGTCATTCCAATGTTAACAAAACAAGGAATTCAAATTCACTTCGAAATGTTATCCCAGCAGTTCACCAAGGTACTCTTTCCTCTCCGATGCACACCCTATCAGTAAACCAAATTACTAACAATATATTTCCATTAGTATCAGATTCTGTACCAATACGTGCCACATTAGTAAACCAAATTAATAACAGTATAACACCATCAGTATCATATTCTAATAATATACAAGGTCCATCTCCTAGAGAAAAAAATGCTGTTAAAAACTTGTCATCCAAAATAATTAACCACAATGAATATTTAGTATTAGCTAAAGGTCTAAATTTCACACCGACTCAAAATGTGAACCATTTTAGTTTTGGTAATGATGTTGTTAAATTTTGTCGTAATTTAAGATGGCGCGAATTTTGGCATTCAAATCAAAAGGATAACAATAATAATATTAAATTACACAATGCACTATCTCAATTTCGTCCACACTCTAATAAAGAACCCCCTCCATTACCAAAAAATCATCCGGTAGAAAATTTTATTACTATTTTATTAAACAAAGTAACACAGCCATCTTTTCTAAATAGCCTCAAGCCAACATCAAACTTGTCAGTAGATGAACGTGCAGCTCTTGAGAGTCTTAGCAAGGATACCAGCATCGTCATTTTGCCGGCTGATAAAGGTTCCACTACTGTCATACTAAACAAAACTGACTATGTTACTGAAGGCTTGAGACAACTTAGAGATGAAACTTTCTATAAAAAACTATCCAGAGATCCAAACAAAAATTTTGCAGTGAAAATAAAAAAATATATTGAACAAAATAAATCAAATGAAAAATTATCAGACGAAGATGTTAAAACTTTAATTCCTGATCCTATCCGAACTCCAAATTTTTACCTATTACCTAAAATTCACAAGCCTAATAATCCTGGACGACCGATAGTCGCAAGCTTTAACTCTCCGACAGAAAGAATTTCAGCTTTTGTAGATTATTTTTTACAACCTTTTGTTAAAAATCTAAATTCTCATATCAAAGACAGCTATCATTTTATTGATATTTTAAATAATACTGTAATTCCAAAGTCAGACGACCTATTATTTGTTACTATTGACGCCATATCCCTGTATACCAATATTCCTCATAATTTAGGATTGGAAGCCATTTCTTATTTTCTTGATGAGAGACCTCATCCTCAAATACCTTCTACAGATTTTCTTTGCAAATTAGCCGAGTTTGTCTTAACGTGTAATGCTTTTTCCTTTGAAGATGAATTTTATCTTCAAATTAAAGGGACTGCTATGGGAACTCGAATGGCTCCTTCGTATGCCAACCTTTTCATGGGATTATTCGAGCAAAATTTTCTTCAAACGCAAAATTTAAAACCCATATTATGGTATAGATTTATTGACGACATAGTAATGATTTGGCCACACGGACAAACTACTCTAACAACCTTTCTTGACGACTTAAATAATTTTGGCCCTTTGAATTTCACTCATACCATTTCTAAATCACAAATTACTTTCTTAGATGTTGATTTAACAATTTCCGAAGGTAAAATTAAAACCGCGATTCATATAAAACCTACAAATAAAGAACAGTATTTACACTTTGATAGCTGTCATCCATTTCACACCAAGAGATCCATTCCCTATTCAATGTCCATTCGCGGACACCGTTTAGTTAACAACAAAGAAAATTTAGATAAATATCTCAATAATCTAAAGCAATCTCTTCTTGAAAGAAAATACCCTGCTCCTCTATTGGATAAACATATTCTAAACTCTGAAGTAAAATATATACCAAAACCTAAAATTACTTCAAATAAAAATAAAAATAATAATAATAATAAAATCTTCCTTAGCACCACTTATTTTCCTGGTGCTGAGAAACTGCGAGATATATTATCAGATTTATTCCCCATCATTTCTAATGATGCATCCACTAAGGATCTCTTAGATTCACCGCCAATTTTATCTTTCCGCAGACCACCTAATATTAGATCAATATTAAACAAAACAAAAAATAATCAAAATTTCTCTATTGGTAATAATACTTTTGGCCTTCAACCTTGCGGTCGTCCACGTTGTAAAACTTGTCCTTTGTTAGATCTAAGTCCTTTTTTTACCAGTCCAAATACTACTAATAGTTACAGGGTTCCCTTTCATTGCAGTTGTATTTCAAAAAATATAGTATATCAACTTCTGTGCAGGACTTGTGATGCCTTTTATATCGGTGAAACAACAACACCACTTAATATTAGACTAAATAATCATAGGGCTAGTGTAGGAAATGAAAGCCAACTCCCAATATCTTTACATGCCAGGGCGCATAATTTATCTTTTGATCAATGTTTTAAAGTTAAAATAATAAAATGCCTGGGTGATAATGCAAAGGAAAGGGACGTCAAATCTTGGGAATTAGCTTATATTTATATTTTAGGCGCTTGCAAAGGTTCCGGTCTCAATAGGCAAAATTAATAAGGTTTATCATATTATCATAATCATCAAATGCTTTTTATTTTAATTTATAATCATTCATTTAAAATAACGTTTTGCACGGTTGGTTATGGTACCTTAACTAAATCGTGTAAAATATTATTAATCCATTTCTTTTTGTTCGATTCCTTGAATTTAAATTTTCAACGAATTGTTCGATTTCAGAAATGTCACATATCTTGACGACGGCTGAGCCGAAATATTGATATACATTTTATAACAATCATTAATATTTAAGAAACACTAATCGCCTATTATTTTCCAGCATTCATTCTCGTCTCGCATTGTTGTGTTGCCGCTACCATTTTAATCAAGTTCCAATACACAGCAGGAAACACCTAGCAAGCGCTGAAGGAAGAGAAGAATAAGGCGTGGAGTCACTCCTGGTCACCACAGACCAGATAAGTGCCCTTTCATTATTTTATCATTTCATTTATTTAGTAATAAACATAATTTCAATTTGAAAAAATATATATATATATATATATATATATATATATATATATATATTTATATATATATATATATATATATATATATATATATATATATATATATATATATATATATATATATATATATATATATATATATATATATATATATATATATATATATATATATATATATATATATATATATATATATATATATATATATATATATATATATATATATATATATATATATATATATATATATATATATATATATATATATATATATATATATATATATATATATATATATATATATATATATATATATATATATATATATATATATATATATATATATATATATATATATATATATATATATATATATATATATATATATCATAAGGTTTGTAAAGAAATCCGTTTATAGGATCATGTTTTTATTTAAAATAAAATTAGTAAAAGCTACTTAAAAAGTAGCGAAGGAAATCCCAGGTTGTATTGGGAAATGCTTATGTTTGAATGAGATATACTTACGGATGTGCACGACTTTCGACAGGTGCAATGTAAGTTTAAAGGTCCTTTTGCAGTCGAGTAACGATCACTATTCATCCATATATCTCATAAATAGGGCTTATCCTTATGCAACACAAAATGCCTTCAAATGAGACGAATTAAGCGAAAAAATTAAAAATTAAACTATTGATCATTTCGGCAAGGCCGTTTTATAAATGAAAGTGACATTACGAAATAATTCAAATTTCGAATGCTACTAACATTTAAAATATGATACAATTGGCTGAGTTTGTTATCAACGAGCCATTAAATCGAATTAAAAATAAATAAAAAAACTCCATATGCTCAATGAAATGAAAGAAGAAACTTAAATCTTTATTTTTGCAGAGAAGTTTATAAAAAAGATTGTATAATGTTATCAAAATAGGGTTTATGAGATATATGGATGAATAGTGATCGTTACTCGACTGCAAAAGGACCTTTAAACTTACATTGCACCTGTCGAAAGTCGTGCACATCCGTAAGTATATCTCATTCAAACATAAGCATTTCCCAATACAACCTGGGATTTCCTTCGCTACTTTTTAAGTAGCTTTTACTAATTTTATTTTAAATAAAAACATGATCCTATAAACGGATTTCTTTACAAACCTTATGAAATATAACAATATTATACTGTTTTCTACAATGTTTCTTTACAATTTTTTAATATTATACAATTTTATATAGGTTTACCCTATTTTGATAACATTATACAATCTTTTTTATAAACTTCTCTGCCAGAAATAAAGATTTAAGTTTCTTCTTTCATTTCATTGAGCATATGGAGTTTTTTTATTTATTTTTAATTCGATTTAATGGCTCGTTGATAACAAACTCAGCCAATTGTATCATATTTTAAATGTTAGTAGCATTCGAAATTTGAATTATTTCGTAATGTCACTTTCATTTATAAAACGGCCTTGCCGAAATGATCAATAGTTTAATTTTTAATTTTTTCGCTTAATTCGTCTCATTTGAAGGCATTTTGTGTTGCATAAGGATAAGCCCTATTTATGAGATATATGGATGAATAGTGATCGTTACTCGAATGCAAAAGGACCTTTAAACTTACATTGCACCTGTCGAAAGTCGTGCACATCCGTAAGTATATCTCATTCAAACATAAGCATTTCCCAATACAACCTGGGATTTCCTTCGCTACTTTTTAAGTAGCTTTTACTAATTTTATATATATATATATATATATATATATATATATATATATATATATATATATATATATATATATATATATATATATATATATATATATATATATATATATATATATATATATATATTTTAATTTGTCTTTAATAAAGACATTTTATTTTGGTTTGCAAAAGGATACGCTTTGTTTTTGAGATGTGGATGAACGGCGATCGTTCGCTAGCGATAAAGGGATCCCATTAAACCTACATTGCACTGTCGAAAGTGGTGCTCATCCAAGCATACATCTCATTTAAAATAAGCATTTCCCAATCCAGTCCGGGAAAACCTTCCAGCTATGTAAGTGGCCTTTATTATTTTTATTTTTTCATCAAAGTGTCATCCTTTAAACGAATTCTTAAAAAAAGAAATTTTATATATATATATATATATATATATATATATATATATATATATATATATATATATATATATATATATATATATATATATATATATATATATATATATATATATATATATATATATATATATATATATATATATATATATATATATATATATATATATATATATATATATATATATATATATATATATATATATATATATATATATATATATATATATATATATATATATATATATATATATATATATATATATATATATATAGTAAATAATTATAAAAGTCACTTACATCGTGACGAAGGATTCCCTTGATCGGATTCGGGAATGCTTTAGGTGTTAACGAGAATGATAAATGCCTCTCACTTTAAATACTTCCATCTGTCAAGTAGCTCGTCTTGTCTTGTTATTTCCCTTGAAATAATAGGAAATTGAGTGAGTTTACATATAAAGAAGGATTGTAGCTTAATTTTTGAGATAATTGGATGAAGGGTGAGCGTTACTAGTTGTAAAATGGGCCCAACTTAAACCTACTCCTCTTTCCGCAAGTGAGAGGCATTCATCATTCTCGTTAACACCTAAAGCATTCCCGAATCCGATCAAGGGAATCCTTCGTCACGATGTAAGTGGCTTTTATAATTATTTACTTTATAATCATCTTATTGATCAATTCTAAAAAGAATATATACACAAAACTATCAAATATTTCTATATATATATATATATATATATATATATATATATATATATATATATATATATATATATATATATATATATATATATATATATATATATATATATATATATATATATATATATATATATATATATATATATATATATATATATATATATATATATATATATATATATATATATATATATATATATATATATATATATATATATATATAATATTTGACTGTAAATGTGTAAATTATTACCTATTACCTAAAATTCACAAGCCTAATAATCCTGGACGACCAATAGTCGCAAGCTTTAACTCTCCGACAGAAAGAATTTCGGCTTTTCTAGATTATTTTTTACAACCTTTTGTGAAAAATCTAAATTCTCATATCAAAGACAGCTATCATTTTATTGATATTTTAAAGAATACTGTAATTCCAAAGTCAGACGACCTATTATTTGTTACTATTGACGCCATATCCCTGTATACCAATATTCCTCATAATTTAGGATTGGAAGCCATTTCTTATTTTCTTGATGAGAGACCTCATCCTCAAATACTACGGATTTTCTTTGCAAATTAGCCGAGTTTGTCTTAACGTGTAATGCTTTCTCCTTTGAAGATGAATTTTATCTTCAAATTAAAGGGACTGCTATGGGCACGCGAATGGCACCTTCGTATGCCAACCTTTTCATGGGATTATTCGAGCAAAATTTTCTTCAAACGCAAAATTTAAAACCCATATTATGGTATAGATTTATTGACGACATAGTAATGATTTGGCCACACGGACAAACTACTCTAACAACCTTTCTTGACGACCTAAATAATTTTGGCCCTTTGAATTTCACTCATACCATTTCTAAATCACAAATTACTTTCTTAGATGTTGATTTAACAATTTCCGAAGGTAAAATTAAAACCGCGATTCATATAAAACCTACAAATAAAGAACAGTATTTACACTTTGATAGCTGTCATCCATTTCACACCAAGAGATCCATTCCCTATTCAATGTCCATTCGCGGACACCGTTTAGTTAACAACAAAGAAAATTTAGATAAATATCTCAATAATCTAAAGCAATCTCTTCTTGAAAGAAAATACCCTGCTCCTCTATTGGATAAACATATTCTAAACTCTGAAGTAAAATATATACCAAAACCTAAAATTTCTTCAAATAAAAATAATAATAATAATAAAATCTTTCTTAGCACCACTTATTTTCCTGGTGCTGAGAAACTGCGAGATATATTATCTGATTTATTCCCCATCATTTCTAATGATGCATCCACTAAGGATCTCTTAGATTCACCGCCAATTTTATCTTTCCGCAGACCACCTAATATTAGATCAATATTAAACAAAACAAAAAATAATCAAAATTTCTCTATTGGTAATAATACTTTTGGGCTTCAACCTTGTGGTCGTCCACGTTGTAAAACTTGTCCTCTGTTAGATCTAAGTCCTTTTTTTACCAGTCCAAATACTACTAATAGTTACAGGGTTCCCTTTCATTGCAGTTGTATTTCAAAAAATATAGTATATCAACTTCTGTGCAGGACTTGTGATGCCTTTTATATCGGTGAAACAACAACACCACTTAATATTAGACTAAATAATCATAGGGCTAGTGTAGGAAATGAAAGCCAACTCCCAATATCTTTGCATGCCAGGGCGCATAATTTATCTTTTGATCAATGTTTTAAAGTTAAAATAATAAAATGCCTTGGGGATAATGCAAAAGAAAGGGACGTCAAATCTTGGGAATTGGCTTATATTTATATTTTAGGCGCTTGCAAAGGTTCCGGTCTCAATAGGCAAAATTAATAAGGTTTATCATATTATCATAATCATCAAATGCTTTTTCTTTTAATTTATAATCATTCATTTTAAAATAACGTTTTGCACGGTTGGTTATGGTACCTTAACTAAATCGTGTAAAATATTATTAATCCATTTCTTTTTGTTCGATTCCTTGAATTTAAATTTTCAACGAATTGTTCGATTTCAGAAATGTCACATATCTTGACGACGGCTGAGCCGAAATATTGATATACATTTTATAACAATCATTAATATTTAAGAAACACTAATCGCCTATTATTTTCCAGCATTCATTCTCGTCTCGCATTGTTGTGTTGATCGGGTTCTAGTGCCACAGCAGGAAGCACCAGCAAACACTGAGGGAGGAGAAGAAGAAGGCGTGGAGTCACTCCTGGTCACCACAGACCAGATAAGTGCCCTTTCATTATTTTATCATTTCATTTATTTAGTGATAAACATAATTTCAATTTGAAAAAATAATAATTTATATATATATATATATATATATATATATATATATATATATATATATATATATATATATATATATATATATATATATATATATATATATATATATATATATATATATATATATATATATATGAAGAGAAATGTCATAGAGATGAATACGACTAGTGTCGAAATATTCTCAATCATATAATTTCTTCTAAAATAAGTTACTAACATCCATTTCTGTTACAGAAACCATCCTCCTATACGTATTACATCCAAGGGCATACAGTAATTCGGCTGCAATAACTAAGAACATCATAGGTTATCAATTGCGGAAACAGGTGCCGCTGCCCTAAGTATTTAAAGAGGACATTAACTATCGTTTAAATGTTTCTGGTCCACCAGGACCCCAGATAAGTAACTTTTCATGAATCTAATTTTATATATTATTGAAAATAATTTTAAAAAATTTACACACTTAAAATATCAAAATATATATATATATATATATATATATATATATATATATATATATATATATATATATATATATATATATATATATATATATATATATATATATATATATATATATATATATATATATATATATATATATATATATATATATATATATATATATATATATATATATATATATATATATATATATATATATATATTGCCTAACAAATGATACACTAGGAAGACAATGTACTGAACGATAAAAATGTGAATCACTATTCCGTAAATACTTACAAATTTCGTTTACTAGTGGTGGGGTCACGTCTCGCTATCGGTCATATTTTTACATTTTGCCTCCCTATTGTGTACATACAGATGTGTAATTATAAGAAGCAGGTGTCACCAACTAATCAGTCATTATAAATTTATATTTTTTATTGTTCACATAAAGTATATAATGTTTTTTTATTGTTTACATATTTTAGTATTGTATAAATAGAGACGTATTTCTTTATTCGGTAATCAGGTTTCAATACATAATAATTACGCGTTTTGCGTACTATATACTAAAAGTAGACACGATATCAGTCAGTATTATTTCTGTGATGTAGTAAGCCTATATAAATAATGCGATAGATGGCACTAATACTTGAATGTTATTATTGTTGTCGTTGGTTAAATTATTGGGTTTTTATTTTTATAAGCAATCAACTAGAGCTGTCGACTACAACGGGCGAACCCGTCACCTCAACAAATTTTAACGAAATATGATCTTTCTGTCTCCCGTGAGGTGAACGCAGAAGACTTAGGACAAAACAGTCCATCGTCCAGTTTAGCCACATGCCCGTAAGAACCCAACGCCTTAGCTCGAGATAACCAGGTAAGTCACCCAGCGGGCCGACACTCGCGCCCTTACTGCCAGCTGCAACCAGATTACTCCAGTCTCTCGAATGTTTACGGGTTCGAGGTCGCTTGCGCGGTGCTCTCTCTCTCGTAGCAGTGAAACGGTGTGTACCGAATCTATCGCAGACCACGGCATCTTTTGCCCGGCTTATTCAACCGGGATCGGGTGGCCGAATGGTCGTTTCAAGAGCAGTTACTATAAGGTTAACAACCACCCCCGCTCTATGGGAAACATTACTGTTCCCAGACTTCCCCGGCTGTTAGTCGGAGTGCACAATCGATTGGCTGACGTCGCACGGTGCGCGAACCGTCCAGGAACGCCCGAAGATTGACTTCTAGGGGAAACTGGCCCGCAGGCCAGCGTCCTACCCTGGCCCACCCTTCTGCGTGGAGGCCGCTGGAAGGGTGTTGACCCGTGAGTGTGACCGACCCTGAACAAATGGGTCTTCGTGGCCAACTCCATCAGGGCCCGTCGGTCCTTTATGACAACCATTCATTATAAATGTTATTAGAGAAGGCAAAAAAAATAAATTCTGTTAGTTTCGCTGGCCAATACTATCAGCGCCGCCTACATGTCGCGGGCTTAGAAGGGCTGCTGAAAAGAGCTATGGCATTGAGCAAACAATTACTCTCTATCAGTATTTTTTTTAACCTTTATTGCCTCTTCTAAGTAAAAAAAACAATTAAACTCTTACGCCACCCCCTTAAACTATAACTTAGTTCTCTCGACCCCCCCCCCCACCTTCCCTCCCCCCCCCCCTTAGTCTCTTCCACGGCTGTAAATTTAAGCATCCAATAATCACTTTTTTTAGTCGATGGCCGAATACCACATTATTTTTATCAGTTTCTCACTTTTGAAGATGTACCTAACTGATCCCATCTTAGATCAACATAAAGTTTGGTAAAAGTTATAGGATCTGTAAATGTTCGCATATTAGATGAATAAAGATTTTGTAGATAATATTTTACTTTTTTATTTTTAAATAGCCTGCGACCCCCCGGGAGTCTCATCGCGACCCCCCAGGGCGGTTGCGACTTGGGTTGTCGACTACAGCGGGCGAGCCCGTCACCTCAGGAAGTTTTAACGATTAGTCGTTCTATCTCCCTGGAGTGAGCGCAGAAGACTTGAGGACAAAACTGTCCACCATCTAGCTACGTCACAAGCCCGTAAGAGGCCAACGCCTTAACCGCGAGATAGCCAGCAGTGTTACCCGGCGGGCCTACACTCACGCCCTTACTTCCAATTGTGACCAGATTACTCCAGTCTCTCGATTGGTTACGAGTTCGAGGTCGCTTGCGCGGTCCTCTCCCTTACGAAGCGGTGAAACGGTGTTTACCGAATCTATCGCGGACCACAGCATCTTTGCCCGTCTGTTCACCCAGGATCGGGTAGCCGATGGTCGTTTCAAGAGCAGTCGCCGTAAGGTCCGCAACCACCCCCGCTCTATAGGAAACAGTACTGCTTCCAGACTCCCCCGACTGTTAGTCAGAGTGCACAGTCGATTGGCTTACGCCGCACGGTGCGCAGAACGTCCAGGAGCGCCAGAAGGTGAAACCCAGGGGAAACTAACCATAAGGCCAGAGTCCTACCCAGGCTCGCACTTCATTCGTGGAGGCCGTCGGATAGGTATTGACCCGCGAGTGTGACCAACTCTGAACAGAATGGGTCTTCGTGGCCAACTCAGCAAGGGCCCATTAACTCTCCAGACCACTGCCCTATATTATCAGTGGTACAATTGAGGGTGTAATAATTGAGGACCGTTTTCCCAAAATGATACATCAACAAAAACTTTTTTCGCCGGCGCTGAAGGGTTGCCAAATCGTACTATGGAGTCGATCCACCATATACCATATATAATCTAAAGTAATATTATTAAATAGACTCAAGTATACTAAAGGAATATTCTGTGAAGTTGTAGCTGTCAACCTATTGAGCCTTTAGATGTATATATAATTATATTTCAGCTAATGCACTCCTAAAATAAATTAATAGTTAAAAAAAAACACTAAAAATACGCTTTTATAAATGCACTTAAAAACCAAAAAAAGACCTTAAAACTTAATCGTGGTCAAAGTTCATTACAAGACCTTTTATTTCTAACAAGTCCAAACACGGCTATGATACGATATTCCATCATGGAATGCCAGTGCCTATCTTCCGGCTTCATCATCAGACCTTGAAACCTAATCGTGGTCAAAGTTCATTCCAAGACTTTTCTAACAAGTCCAAACACAGCTATGATACGATGTTCCATCATGAAGTTCATGTTCTTATCTTCCGACTCCATCATCAGATCAGTTCGACAGTACCATTTTATTGTATTGTGATCAGAACTACATACAGCTGCCAATTTTCATGACGCTACGATCCTTGGAAGATGGTTTAATTAGTTACCTTAGATTTCATTACATAGTTACATACAGGTCGACCTAATAAAAGCGTGTTAATATACAGTCAGAATCTCTGTAACTTGATTTTTATAGATAGCTGCAAAGGTAGAATTATTTCGCAAAGGTAGAGGTATTCTAACTCTACAATTACTCTATGCTTTCGAATGCATATTGAATATTCACAGACAGTTAGAATGACTTAAACTACGAGAGGAATACACAGCTATTGAAGCGAAGTGCCAAATAAGTGGGGGTTAAGCGAACTAACATCCTTAGCATGGAAGTGTCTAAAAAAAAAACGTTTGTGTCACCCCAAGACTTTCCCGGCAAGTAGCCAGGAACTGATTTCATCTGATTATTCATTTCATAAATAAACGTTTGATTAAAGAATTTTTGAACTGAATTACATTGGTTGGTCGTCGCTGCCGTATACGATAGGATAATAGCGTAAAAATAACCAAGGAAGCGATCGCACGCTGCCACAAATAGTGCGAGCGTTAAAAATATTCGCGGATCGCGTACGATCGGTCGGAACGTAACCACCGCCGAATCGACCCTGGTTAATCACCCCGAGGCGCAGGCCCCTGACCCCAAACACACCGAGATATGGCACAAACGAAACGACGTGAACCCTGCGCGAGGGAGACATTGACGCGGCTGCTTCACTTCATTGATCCCTTGTTTGCTCGATTCATTGATCGAGACGCATCGCCTGTGCGAATCTTCCCTTTTCTATGAGTGCCGTCTCCTATATCACCCGGTGCTCATGCTGACAAAGTTGACGATCTACTCAAGAGCACCCCAAACAGAAAATCAATGCGGATATGGATTGAAAATCAATATGGATTGAAAATCAATGCGGATAAGACCAAAGTGCTCACTACGGACGGTTCGAAGGCCATCATTTACCTCGATGGAACCCAAATCGAACAGGTCCCACAATTCAAGTATTTAGGATCGTTGGTTACGGAAAAGAAAGTGGCATCGACGGCCGATGTCCATAGCCGGATCGGTCAGGCAACAGCAACATTCGCCTCGCTCAAGTGGTGCATATGGAAGCGAACGAATATTACCATCAAAACTAGGAGCTAATGGGCCCATGATGAGGTGGCCACAATGACCCATGTGTTCAGGGTCGGTCACACTCACGGGTCAACACCCATCCGATGGCCTCCACGCATGGGGTGCGAGCCTGGGTAGGACACTGGGTCAACCAGTCTCCCCTGGGAATCAATCCTCTGGCGCTCCTGGACGGTCTGCGGTCGGCGAACCCGTCACCGCAGGACGTTTTAACGATTGTTCGTTCTATCGACCGTGCAGTGAGCGTAGAAGACTTGGGACATAACAATCCACCGTCAAGCTACGCCACAACCCGTTAGAGTCCAACGCCTTACCGCGAGTAGCCAGGTATGTTACCTGGCGGGCGGCACTCGCGCCCTAACTACCAATTTTGACCAGATTTCTCCGGTCTCTCGATTGGTTCCGAGTTCGAGGTCGCTTGCGCGGTCCTCTCCCTTACGAAGCGGTGAAACGGAGTGAACCGAATCTATCGCGGACCAAGGCGTCCTTTGCCCGACTCTGAACCGGGATCGGATGGCCAATGGTCATTTCAAGAGCAGTCGCCGTAAGGTTGACAACTACCCGCGCTCTATAGGAAACAATACAGTTCCCAGACTCCCCCGATCGTTAGTCGGAGAGCACAACCGATTGGCTTGCGCCGCTCGGTGCGCAGACCGTCCAGGAGCGCCAGAGGATTGATTCCCAGGGGAGACTGGTTGACCCAGTGTCCTACCCAGGCTCCGCACCCCATGCGTGGAGGCCATCGGATGGGTGTTGACCCGTGAGTGTGACCGACCCTGAAACAGAATGGGTCTTCGTGGCCAACTCAGCAAGGGCCCATTAGCTCCCGAATGGACCATAATTACAGATTCAGATTCACATTCAGATTCATTTTATTGTATTCAGTCATACATAAAGTTAAGCATATAACTATTCCCATCATAATTTAAACATTACAAAATATTAGAATTTGCAAAGAAAAATGAAAAAAAAATAAAAAAGAAAACACAAGAAAATATAGGGTCTATATATAAAAAACTAGCTGACCAGTGCCCACTTCGTTGGGCGGTAAAACTTTTTACTTGTGATGAAATTATGAGTGTGGTTTGGTTAGTACTGAGTGCTATGATTTATTTACTGACTGCCAAAAGAAGGGTTATATTTTTACTGCATACGTATTTGCATGCCAATTTGACTATATTGACGTTATTTGTGAGTGTCTTCTTGTGAGTGTCTTATTTGTGAGTGTCTTATCTCTTAAACCATTTATGCAGTAAAAGTGAAATTATATGCAGTAAAAGGGAAAAGTCTTTTGATTTAAACACTTGAGACGATAAATTTACTTATTTTGATAATAATGCATAATTGTTGATAATATGACCAATAAACATGACCTAACGATTAACGATTAACGATAAATTATTTTTTTAATATAAAATACTACGTTTTGTTGCTTAAATATAAATGTTAGGCATATGCTGTCGTTGACTTTTTTGTAGGCATTATCAAGCTCTACAGCTAGAACTTAATCATATATCTCTCATCGTTAAGGCAGCGTTAGTTAGAAACATTTTCGTTCGACCGTTTTTTCCGACTTACTTTGGAAATCCGACTACCACGAAAAAGTCTTTTCATTTTTCGGATTAATATATAGCCTATGACACTCACAAATAACGTGACTTTCTATTGGTAAAAGAATTTTTAAAATCGGTTCATTAGATCCAGAGATTACTTCCTACAACGTCACAAACTTTACCTCTTTATAATATTAGTATAGATAGTATAGATTAGTATAGATAATCCAACAAAAAAATCACAAAATGGTTTCAGCCCGACAAGGCATCTGGATTCTGTGTATTTAAATTGGAACCCTTTTAACTCTTGCCATGACCAAATGATGTCTGCATATTAAATTTCAGCTCAATCGGATTAGGCGTTTGGGCTTTATCGTGGAGGCATACACACAGACAGACAGACGGACAGACACACATACATACACACATACAGATTTCAACCTGGAAATGATATAAATCGTCTCAGGGGTTCGTCACGATAAAAAAACCCGTTCACAATACTTTCCCCCCACGTCGGTTGGTGGGCCAGGAAAATAACGTTTCTTACACTCTCGAAGCTGCTGCAAGAAACGTCATTTTTTAATAGATATTTTTAATTATTGGAAACAATAAAATCAGAGGTTTTTATCTTTATATATGATATAAAAATATTCTGAAAGTGTGTATGTCACTGAACTCCTAAACGGCTGGACCGATTTTGATGATATTTTTTGTGTCTATTTGAGTGGGTCCCTGGATGCTATACATTCACAATTGGACCAGGTAGGTGGTGTGCAATCGGGTTCTTGTATTTCTTTTCTTTCGTTTTTGACGATTTTAATTTTTTTTTTAGATTTTTGGCATTGTAGAACATTGTAGAATTTACCCCCCACACAACCCCCAAAATTCTTCGAACTGAAAAAACATACGCCGGAAGAAAGGACCACGAAAGAGTGTTAAACGGCTCATCGAAAATAAAAAAAACATGTAAGTTTGTTCAAAAAATTATAACATCCATAAAAATTAAATATAATTTCATATTTTTTGGTATCGCGCAGGAAAACGAGAAATCGCAATCATTTTTTGATTTTGCTTTGGGCAACAGCAAATCGCAAAGACGAAACGAAATCATTGAAATGTCAAACTCAATCTCCTCGCGTCTCGCGTCAATGCGATTGTGGACACGGGGATTGCACGCTGGACCATCTATTCTTTAACTGTCCCATCCTCAATAATTATCCGAGTTTTATCCCAGACCTTATAAAGTATAACAGCCAACTCCCTCTATGTGTTCTCCACTTCCCCAAAATATATAATGTAATATGTAAATTTATTTCCCTTAATAATATTTCTGTATAGTGTAATAGCATATTCCACACCATTTCCTCGTTTGTATCATCCCCAATAACCATGTTGTATGCTATATATACCTACATTTCTATAAATAAGTATCCCTTGTTTCAGTATTGTGCCGTCTTATACATATAACAAACTAACTTAGATACCCTCCGAAAACGACTTGGCAGAAAATCACCGACTATCGGTGATTGCCATAAAGTAGCAAGAATAAGAAGAAGTAGAATTCAATCTCAAATGTCACTTACTTATATTGAAAATTCGTATATTGAAAAAAACATTTGGGCAGGACAAAACTGATCTTTCTATCTAAACCGGATCGAATTGTGCCTTGTATTTACCTCAATGCTCGATCGCATCATCTTTTATTTTATTTTATTCTGGAACCAAACAGAACTACATACAATGCAATAAAAATCTATTTACAAAAATCCATTAATGTGATTCCGAATATAAAGTATACAAAATGAACGCAATATAATTTTATATTGTTTCCGCTTAAGAATGGGGCGAATCAGGATGGGAAGTGAGGTGAAAGGAAGAGACAAAATAGATAAAAATATATTATGTATGTATATAAATATATTTATATTTAATTTTAGGTATGATAGATAGGTATTATAATGAATATACTTGAGATAAAATTATGTCCTTGAACTAAATTAAATGAAAAATAATATATATAAATGTTTTGTGATCATCTAGATAGACTCTAGATTTTTTTTATTGAATTCTTATAAGAGGTTTTTGATGAGTAATATATCTTACTCTCTCCACACTTAAAAAGTCTGTATTATATCTATGACCCGCTCTGTATAGAAATGCATTTTGAGATGCGTTGGTTTTCACCACGGCGAGATGAAATATAGTCGACGCGATCGAACAGGGCGGGGAGGAACATAAAATTCAATGCGCTCCAAAATCGCGTTCGCATCGATGGATCTATTTACCAACCCATGCAAGAATACGGCATCGATCACGACTCTACGGCTCTCCAATGACATTAACTTGTGGGCTTTTAAGGCTTAGTGAAAGAAGTGAAATTTAATCGCTTCACAATTTTTTTTGTATCGATTCGTAGTATAAAGTAGTATAAAGTAAATCATAGTTTTATAGTTTTATGGTAAATAATAATTTTCGTAGTATAAAGTAAATAATACAGATTTATGTTAAAGTCGCCTGTTTTAAATGGTGTTTTCTGTTCGTGCAGAAATGACACCGACTAACCCCGTGCTCGACTGATCGCATTCGTAAAAGGCGTAAAGTCATACACTTGCATTTAAGTCAATGACGTTCGCATGTCTACACGTGTCGCTCATTAATATGTTTCCGTCATTTCGGACAGTCCCATAATGATGCAATTAGCAGTAATTGACAAACGATTAGTGTGTATAACAAAACAGTTAAGGCACAGATTTAAATACAGTTTTTTTACGTTTAAAAACTAGATGCAATACTATGCAGTTCGTGGTTATTAATTCATAGTCATAGTCACAGTCATATATTATTAACTAGCTGACCCGGCGAACTTCGTACCGCCTAACAGTCAATGAATGTCGTGTTACGGATCAGCTGAACTTAATTTATGATTAAGTTCACTACTTTATTAAAATAATAACACAAAAAGAAATATAAAAGTACAAAAATTAAGTATATCAATCGCGTGTCAGCAAGACATGATTGAATTAAACTATTTACATATTGTGCAGCATGGGATGCACTCGGTATAATTCTCTTCATTGAAGCACTTGTGATATACGACATTTTTTGTTTTTTTTATCAGGCGCAAGAACAAATAAAGCGGATGATTTGCCGACACGTGAACATGCCACGTACAACTGACCATGAGAAAAACACGGATTTACATTTTGTATGGGAAAATGTTTTTCTTTTATTTTAATTTTTCGTCAACTCTCCAATTTTCGTCTTTAATAGTTATTCTGCTATTCGGGACGGAGACAAATGCTACAAATCAAAAACCATAAAAATCGGTCAGCCGTTCTCGAGTTATAAGTGTTCGAACAAACCCGACTCATAAAAACTCATTAGCTCATAAAAACCAACAAAAATTTTGATTTACATGAAGTTAAATGAAGAAGTTGACTTACATGAAGTTAACGAGTCTTTAAAAAATCAGACCAAAAACATTATACGAATACGAATATCTCGGTAAGGGATAAAGGCGGACATCTTGGCTTTATAATTGACGTGACTGGCGGTTAATAAAGTTATTATAGCCATAGCCAGTATCAAACTTTCGGTACCGCACATGGTATTAGAAGAAGAAGAAGAAGAGATATAGAGACTTCTCGGTTCGACGGATGGGTAGACTTGAGAAATAGCTAAAATTTACCAACATATTCTATGGAATGATTAATCTATTCTATCTCCGAACCCGACTGGTTACTGGTGTGGAGTCGCTTGCGCGGCCTCTACCTGTTGTTTGTTCAGCGGTAATTTGTCGTGGACCATGGCGTCCTTTGCCCGTCTATTCACCCGGGATCGGGTGGCCAAGTGGTCGTTAAAAGAGTGGCTGACAACACCCTCGCTGCTTAGGAAACAGTATATCTTTCCCAGACTCATCCAGTTATTTGATTGGCCGACGACGCGCGGTGCACAAACCGCCTAGTAGCGCCTGATGGTCATCCCCCAGGGGAAACTGATCAACCATGCGTGCAATGAGAGGCAGGGGAAACATCTTCCTTACCGGCTTATACCCTCTTTGACGAGGATACGAAGCCCCTCGATAGAAGCTGAACCATGATTTGGGCCTACTCCAAAGAAGGAGGTGGGTCTTTGGCTTAATTGCACGAGAACCAATAGCTGCCCTAACCGGCCCGTTGCGAGTTTTGCTCACGCGCTGAGGGATCCATACTTAGATCTCCTAAAAACTATGTCAATGCCATACTTCAAAGAGAACGGATCGCAGTACGTAACAGATATGGTAGTAGAAAAACGCATCACATCAAATAAAATTGTTTAGGTGAGTTCAAAACGCTGGCAGTCGTCTTGGTATTGCCTCCCTAATCACTAGCAAACCCGCAAGAAAATGCACAAATCGCCCGATGACCGAGGAGCGGCCCATTCCGCGTAGCAACCGCACAAACCGGTGTGGCGCATTTCGCGAGTCTCCCCGAGAGACGAGAATCCCGTAACGGGCGTGCGTCAGCCGCGTACCGCTACTCGGCGGGGTCATCGGCCGCACGCGCACCCGAAAAGCGACCTCCGCGACATGCGGCGCGCGCGATAAAACTCGTTTTTCCTCGCCGCGCAGCGCGGTGCCGTGTGATGGCATGCCTGCGGTGACCTATGACGTCACACCTCGGTACGTAACATCTCGATGTTTCCATGCAACTTCAGCCGCAAAGGCCTAGAGTTCATATCGCGGTTTTGACCCGCGCCCGCCGCGGTTGCGGGACTGCGGCCTCCGTAGAATGGAGTAAAATTGCGGCGCCCGCAACGTCTGCGGGCTACTAGTGGAACCGATTGACAATCTTGATTAAACCGCGCGACTTGCGATTATCACGACCGCGCAAACCTGCGGTGTCGCGAGTTTTGAAACAATACAGTTGGCCCGCAACCGCGGAGGGCGCGGTTGAAAATCACGCCGTGACTTCTAAGCCCAAGCCAGCATTACAGCTGCTCCAACTCTTGGTTCAGCTCCTATTCGATTAATTGAATGAAACAATTCCCTCTGCAAGCCCTAGACAGTGAATTCAAGCATTGCAGTGTTGTATCTGGCGGTTTACTAGGGCACTTGTCAACTACATCGTGCGAACCCGCCATCCCAGGATGTTATAATGATAATAAATCATTCTTTCTCACATAGGGGTGAATACAGTCATGGTAATTGCCATTGATCCTGATTTACATCTTACTATATAGGTAGCAGTACAAATATCTCAGTGCATGGCTAAATAAAATATGGGACTCCGATACACGGATAAAAATTGCCGTGCCTCATTCAATAAAATGAGAATAATCTTATGTTGCCGGCAATTCAATCTAAGACTCAGAACTCGGATCCTGCATCGCTACATCTGGCCAGCGGTTATGTACGGCAGCGAAGTGTAGACCATAAAAGAAGACACCAGAAGGCGGCTAGAAGCTTTTGAGATGTGGTGGAAAGTACTATAACTATGGAACTACTATAGTAATCATACAAAGAATAACTGTGCAACGATCGCATTAAAATTTCGTATATAGGATATTGAAATCTTATTTTGTAAAACAATGAGATAAAATTATGAATAAATAAGTGAAAGTCTAAAATGTGAAAAAAACTCGGCATTTCTAACCTGTACTTGTCTTACGGAAAAATACGGAACTCTATTTAGAAATTGTAAATATTATCGTGATCTTTATTAGATTATCTATCAAAGGTAATATTTCGTTTTGCTTATTTACATATAAAAATATTTAGATATTAGCTCATAAAAACCTATAATAATTTTGATGATTTCTCGAAAAAAAATATAATAATGTTTGACAATGAATTTTACGAGAATTATCCACGAAATGACGCGCGAAATTATACTAGCGGCCGTCTATGTATCTATGGTATTAATGAGATATTTGGTATGGATTTTACGATGCGTCCGAATTAGAAAATAATATTAATGTGCGCTCCGGGAGCAAGCCGCCAATATTGATCGTTACCTAGTCAACGATGTTCTGATGTGCAATCAAATTTGGTCTTTATGTAGCCGAAGGGTTAACTACCTCAATATTTATATATTTTGTATGCCATATTTTTGCCTTAAATTTCCTTTTAGAATGGCAATTTCTTAGCAATGGTCCTACTATTTTAGAGCGAGTTCTTCGATACACAGTATCATTCTACTGACGGCCGCAAAAGGTCACCGCCATATTTGGGTTTTCAGTTTTAATATGACTAACAAAATGCAATATGATAAACTGCATTTCAAGTATAGTTCATTCAAGTTCAATGTACTTTATATATGACTCACGCAGTTAACAATATTAATTGGAATGAAAACTTCTACAAATATTGCGAAGCAAGCAGTCTAGAATAAAGTGATTACTTTTGAATCCAGGTGCTATTGTTCTGAGGTCAAGGCTATAGTAATAGGTCATCGCGGTCCAAGCTGCACGAAACTATTCGCTACCACCAAAATTGGACAGTCTGACGTTGTCGACTATAACGGGCGAACCCGTCACCCCATGCTGGTATAACGATATGAGATTGTTATTTCAGCCGTAGGATGAGCGTAGAAGAATTTCCTAAAGTATATTCTCACGTTTCACATATTCCTAAAGTATATTCTCAACAATGAATTAATAATTACTTTCCTGCCCAACCAACCGACCAACTAGGGTTGTCAACTACAACGGGCAAGCCCTTCACCTCAGAAAGTTTTAATGATAAGGATCGTTCTATCTACCGTGAGGTGAGCGTCGAGGACTTAGAGACAATACAAATCTACTGTCTAGCTATGCCAATATTCCCGTCAGAGACCAACGCCTTATGGCGAGGCACCGGAAAAGATATCGAGCCGGTAGCCTCGCCCCCTGACTACCAGTTTGGAAGGATATCTGATATCAGAAGGAGTCCTGCCCAGGCTCAAACTTCATGCGTGGAGGCCGCCGGATGGGTTGACCCGCGAGTATGACCAACCCTGAACAGAATGAGTCTTCGTGGCCAACTCAGCAAGGGCCTATTAGCTGCCAAACTTAGAACGGGCTATCATAATTGAATGCGTATACAAATTTTGTGTCTGTGCTGTTGACCGTTGAGGAGTTCCCTCGTTGGAAGCCAACCCTGGGTGCCGTGGTCCTGTCTTGGTGAAACTTAGAACGGGCTGTCGTAATTGAATGCATATACAAAAAATCGTGTCTATGCTGTTGACCGTTATGGAGTCCCATCGTCGGGAGCCAACCCTGGTTGCAGGATCCATGTCATGGTGAAACTTAGAACGAACTATCATAATTGAATAAGTATACAGCATTTCGTGTATATGCTGTTAACCGTTGAGGAGTGCCCTCTACGGAAGCCAACCCAGGGTGTAGAATCAGGTCATGCTTACCATAAAAAAATGCAATGTCATCGGAATTGATAACCGCAATTTCATCAAATGAACCAATGGACAAAAATTCTTCTGACATCAAAATATTTTACCCCCATGTCAAATTAATGGCTAGACTGTATTAAAAGTAGTTGCTAGAGGTGGAATTATTAGTAAAGTTACCATCGGAAGATTATCAACGGGGTAAAAAATATATATATTGATAAGCTGGAAATCTTTGTTCGGCCGTATTTCCGGGATTACTGAACCGATTTCGATGCGCATTGTATAGTTTTGCAGAGGAGAACAAGTAGATAAAACTCTTAAGTGACTAAGGACGGGACTTACATAAGTAAGAGTATGAGTGGGTAAAAGTGATAGGTGTCCAAGGTCATTGACACAAAATCCATACGATATGGGGCACGGCCTCGAGAACTGAGCGGCCGGCTAGGCCGTCGCTTCCCCCCCCCCCCCCCCTCCCCCCAACAACCGAACCCCCGCCCCCCGCGTGACGTCACGCAGGCGTAGGGTCAGCGACCTTGCAACCAGGACACGTCTCGCTAAAAGGATAGATGGGAAATTGAAATGGGAAATTGTTCGTCGGCGACCATCAGCGCGATTCTCGCTTTATTGGAGGCAATACACTCGGAATACTCCACCTACGCGGTACAAATACAGTCGCTTGGAATATTTCGAGGCATATTTTGGTGTTTTTTAGGGACAAAAACCCTGCCAGTCTACGTAACAATCGATTACAATTTAGCAAGACATTTAGTATACTCCTACTAAATATTGCAATATCTAGTTATAATCATATAAAAAAACCGGTTGTGCCACCCGAAGACTTTCCCAGCAAGTAGCCAGGGATTTATTTAATCTGGATATTAATTTCATAAACAAAGTCGATGAGCAGTTGACAAAAATTCCCCTTAATATGCAATGAAATTTTGACTTTCGACCACACGTCATCTCATTCAATTTAAAAAATCAAATTGCAAACGTGGGTCACCGTAAGCCACGCATCGCAAGCGTCGGCGCTTTTAAGGACCTTACTGTTTAATTAAATATGGCGGACAAGCACAGTTTTTTATTACGATCATTTTATTACGACGCAAAACCTAATCCAGCCCGGAAGCATCAGGAGTTCATGCGATATAAGGGGATATTTAATGTTCGACCCGTCATCATCGCTGTGGAAATTCAAATTACGAATACGCAACGCCCTCTCTTTCGCGCGCCCTAACTCCTTCACTCTCGCGCTATGTTATTTCTCGATGACAGAAAACGAAACAAAAATTTCAATAAAATAGATTATTTTTTGTGAATTCCATGGAGAATTTTACTGACACTTCGGTGGCGACTGGCTCAAGAAGACGACGGAGTACGGTGAATGTCGCTCACTTCACACCTGCTTGGGCCAGTCGCCACTTACAAACAGTTTTTGCACACATCCCCATTACGAAGGCACTCGTCATCTTCCAGCCAGACAGACAGACTTTCGCTCAAAATATAATAAATATCCATTAAAAAGGAAAGGAAAAACAGAGCTTGTATAAGGAGAACATGACATGATAGAAGGCTTAAACATGCTGATGCGGCATTCGACTTCCGCGCGAGAGGGATGAAGCTAGGGCGTGTGAAAGACACGGAGGAAACGGTCAATTGCGAATTCGAAATTTGAATTTTCAAATGATACATTTTCTGTGAATGACGGGTGGATACATCTTATTGTCGCATGAACTCCTGATGCGCGCGGTCGTAATTTTGACGTTTAGCGTGGATCTACTCGTGCTAACTTTACCGCTGGCGACCATAAGTGCGATTCCCACTGTCCAATAATTTCTACTTTTTTACCTATGATTATGTTCAGCGCCATCTACAGTGCGCCACCATACTGTTATACTACGAAAGTCGCCATATTGAATATAATAATGGTTTTTACATGACTGCCCAACAGAAAAGGAGTGTAATGTGTTCAGGGTTTATCTATGTATAATTTCCGTTTCTTTATTCCACCATAACTTCTAAACGCTTGAACCGATATAGAAGAATGTAGTTTTGTTAGAATCGTTATGTCATCCCGAGTGTCGTAAGGCCCTTGTTACGTGTTCGTTACATGACAGTCGTCAGCTAAGAGTTTTTTTTTTCGTTTTTCTTTTTCGCGGCTGCCAGGAATAAAACCTATAGGAGCAGTGACGAATAGAGGTATTTACCTGTCTAAATAAATATCAAGTAAATAGTCATCTATATGTCCAGATTTCCAAATGTCAATAAATTAACATAAATATATCGCGTTTACTGTCACTTGAAAGGGTAATTGAATACATTCCTGAAATATTTTATATCTATGTAGATAAATACATGAACCACGAATATTTCATAAAAACGTAATAAAAATAATGTATAAATACAGTAGGTCACTTTTTGTAACGGGCGTTAAGTTGTAAATTTTGGTTGACAAATTATTGTAGTGCTATGTAGGCGAAACATAAGCGGAGACGGCACTCGGAGAAGAGGATATCGACGTGACGTCACGGGCCGAGTGGTGAGCGCGGCGCGCGCGCTGCGTATGGTTGCGGCGGCGATGATTGCGCAAACGTTGTCCCGTCAGCTGTTTGGCTGTTTGGCCTGTTCGACTGCGGCTGGTCAACAACCGGCCCCGTCACCCGGACAATGCCCCCGGGTCGACGAACCCCGAAAAACACTACCGCGCGCGCGACGGACGAATCTTGATACTTTGAGATTCGGTAAGGGTGTCTCTGCGATACTTAAAAAACTTCGGAAATAGGTGTAGAGACTTAAAAAAAACACAAATCGCTTGTAAAACTGTTCATAAATATGCCATTAAAATATCAAAACTAAATTCCAATCCGTTCAAAAGTTTATTTATTTTATTTATTTATTTATTTAGGTACATAGGATTAGGTATACAGTTCATTCATAGGTCATGTAATCTTATAATAATTATATAAATTATTTAATAATTAATATAGGGAGGTTTAACACATCTTACATGACCTTTACTGCCAGTAGCACATCTAACTAGGCGATAATTTGGCCCGTCTCTAGATGTGCATATTTTTATGCAATGTTAAGAAATGAAGTGTTTTTTTTAAATAAATTATTTGGACCCACCACCTGTATATACACATAAATATACCAATTTGATAAAAAATATAGCTATGTAATAAATATATATATTTATAGTTGTAATTTAATAAAATTTAATTAAGAAAAATAGATAAGTGATACTAAATAAATTGTCGTGCGTTGCAAAGAAGTTGATCAGATTTTACATATCCCTTGTTAAGTAGCCATCTATTAAGGTTTGCTTTAAATATTTTTATGTTAGGATAATTTTTCATGTCTTCACTAAGTTATAAGCGATTAAGTGAGTGTCCCTCGTTAAAGAGTCGGTGGGTGTGGCTTGTATGTAATACGGGGCGGCGGTCATGCAACTATTATAGCTGTCAACTACAACGGGCGAACCCGTCACCTCAGGAAGTGTTAACGATATTATATCATTCTGTCTCCCGTGAGGTGACCATAGAAGACTTAGGACGAAACAGTCCACTAGTTACGCCACTCGCCCATCAGAGGCTAACGCCTTACGGCAAGGCACCGGGAAAGGTACCCAGCGGGCCAGCCTCGCCCCCTGAATACCAGTTTGGAAGGATATCTCGTCTGGAATTAACGTTCAGCAACCTCTCTCTCTCGGCAGGTAGAGGTTCAGAATTAACCTCTACCTGCCGTATGTTCAGCGGTGATTCGGTTTGAATCCATCGCGGACCAAATGCATCTTTTTCCTGGCTCTGAATTCATGATCAGGTAGCCTAATGGTCATTTCAAGAGTGGTTGACGACAGGTCAACATCCACCCCCGCTGCTTGGGAGAGAGTATATTTCCATAGTCTCCAGAGTCCTTCAGCAATTAGTCAGAGTGTACAACCGATAGGCGTCGCCGAACGGTGTGCAAACCGTCTAGTAGCGCCGGGATGCAATCCCACCAGGATAAACAGGTCCTGAGACGCGAGAGTCTTACCCGGGGTAGCCTTCCGCACGAGAAGGCTTCTGAATAGGAGTTAAATCGTGATTTAAACTGATCCGAGAATATAATGGATCTTATGGCCCAAGCTGCACGAAACCATTCGCTACCGAGCGGTCGAGCAGGTAGTGATACATGTACGAAGAATGTTGCAAAACGAAGCATATGAAACTGAAGAAGGATTGCAATATGGGACTGGAATCGCGAATGAACCATTGTTTAAATTGATTCATTACTGCCTAAACGAACCTTTTCTGCCACTTTTTTCAAACGGGTTTTTCTCGAAACAACTTTTATCGAATTTATATACTCTCTATAGCTTAAAAACTTTTAAATCAACTATTTTAAAATTCGGCGTATAATTTATTTATCTATATATATAAAACAAAGTCGGGTTTGTTCGAACCCTTATAACTCGAGAACGGCTAGACCGATTTTCATAGTTTTTGATTAGTTATATTTGTCTCCGTCCCGAATAGCAGAATAACTATTATTAAACAAAAATTGGAAAATTGACGAAAAATTCAAATAAAAGAAAAAACATTTTCCCATACAAAATGTAAATCCGTGTTTTTCTGATGGTCAGTTGTACGTGGCATGTTCACGAGTCGACAAATCATCCGCTTTATTTGTTCTTGCGCCTAATAAAAAAACGAAAAATGTCGTATATCACAAGGTGCTTCAATGAAGAGAATTAAACCGAGTGCATCCCATGCTGCACAATATGTAAATAGTTTAATTCAATCATGTCTTGCTGACACGCGATTGACATACATATTTTTTTTGCTTTTATATTTCTTTTTGTGTTTTTATCTTAAATAAAGCAGTGAACTTAATATTTATTTTGTATTCATTGTATTACTTTCATAAAATCATAAATTAAATTCAGCTAATCTGTAACACGGCATCATTGACTGTTAGGCGGTACGAAGTTCGCCGGTCAGCTAGTATATTATAAATACGCACTAATTAAACCTAAGTTCCAATCAATCTATTTGTTTAAAATATTTTTATTGTTAAAAAAGTACAAAAAATGGTAAAAAATAATTTTTTTGTTCACAGACCTCTAAAAATTACCAATTTTATTTTTTTTCGGAAAAATTGAAGTTCACATAGAAGAGACACATATAGAAAAAGTAAATTCACTGTGCAATTGATTTCAGATGAGAATTACTACCTCCAAGTTGTACACAAATTGCTCAATCGGATGGCGACCTACAATATGCGGCAGTTGATATCTCCGTTAAATTTCGAGGAAAATTATTGAAAATTTTAGCAAATATTCTTAAATATATTTATAAAATATCGTCACAAACCAAATAAATTACATAAATTCGTTATGCGTTAAAAAAATCATGAAAGTCACTGTGAAAACGCCGCCCTACACCTATTTCCCCATTAAGTTCCTAAGAGTATCCTAAACATCAAAATAATTAAAAAGAATAAAAAACATTACTGCCGTTACAGCAAGTGAACTATTATATTTATAATAATTGTTATTACAGTTTTTTTTACAAAATATTTGTTTTTTATGTATTTATCCATATATGTATATACATGTATATTTCCGGAATATACTTAATCAGACCTTTCATTTGACACTAAACACGATATGTTTATATTAATTTATTGACATTTGGACATTTCGACAACTACTTACTTGATATTTGGGCAGTAAAGTTACCTTATAACACTGGGGATGACATAACGATTCTAAAAATACCGCACTCTTCTAAATTGGTTCAAGCGTTTGGAATTTATGGTGGAATAAAGAAATGGAAAACATACATTCATTAATCCTGAATACATTACACTTCTTTTTGTTGGACAGTTCTGTAAAAACGAATTTTGCGTGAGGTTTGTAGCACCCGACGTTTCGGCGATGTTGTTTTGCTTGGACCTAACTCGCAGATGGCGATATAATATTGTAGTTTATAGATTTATCCAGATACATGTATATTTCCGGAATGTACTTATTCAGACCTTTCATTTGGTACAAAACACGATAAATTTATGTTAATTTACTGACAATTGGACATTTAGACAACTACTTAATTGATATTTGGACAGCAAGTGCACCGTATCACACTCGGGATTACATAACGATTCTAACAATACCACACATTTCTAAATCGGTTCAAGAGTTTAGAAGTTATGGTTGAATTAAGAAACGGAAAACATACATAGATGAACCCTGAACACAATGCACTCCTTTTTTGTGTAGTCGTGTAAAAAGTGAGAGTTTATATCAAAACGATACTATCGCAGTAGATGTATGGCTTTAACAAAACCTTCCAGGGTAATTTCAAAATTGACAATTTTATATTAATTAGTTCCTCGACTCTTATACTAGAAAAAATGACTTGAGTATCTTGGTAGGGTATCTTTAGTAAGACACAAACTGAAAGATTGTCCATGGATGGTGTACCACTTTGAAAAAAGTCACTTTTTGCGCATGTTAAAAAAAAGGTTTTTGTATCGTTTTCCAGAAAATTATTTTCGCTGATGTCTCCTGCTCCGACATAAGTATATGAAACCATTGGAAACATATTTTTGAAAATAAACGTGATCACCTTAAGAAAACGGTCTTGCTCTGATAAGCAGAGCAGCATTGGACGCTCTGGCTAAAGCCACCACAGAATCTTCTGTGGTCTGGGACTGCTCAACAAATTGGGAAACAAAATAATATGGATACCGGGCCATCAAGGCATACCCGGCAACGAAGAGGTAGACAGACTGGCAAAACCGAGCACACTGGAATGCCAGGTGGAGCCAGTTGTTAGGGTCCCCTTCGCTATAGATAAGAAAATAATCAGGGACTGCTTGGACAGGAACATCGGGCATCCTGGAAACAGAGCCAGGGATGTCGCCAGGCAAAAGCCACGATGGAGCAACCACTTCCAAAGAAAAACAAGGCCCCACTTGACATGAGCAAGAAGAACCTTAAAACCACTATCGATCTCTTCACCGGACACACGACTCTTAGAGCACATCTATTCAACCTTGGCTTGACCGAGAGCAAGGACTGCCGAATATGTGGCGAAGAACCCGAAGACAGCATACACATCGTTGGTCGCTGCCCAGGCCTCGCTGCAAAAAGACACAGTTTACTGGGACGAGCCAATCTCGAACTCAGCGATCTTCCCAACTGACATCAGTGTTCTGCATGGACTGATAAGCAGTAGCGAACTACTACTAGCAGACCACTGAGCCAACCACAAAGTGGGTAGTTACAAAAGATCTTATATATCCAGGTGACATCAAGGGCTGGAAACAACCCCCCACTCCGCTTACTACTACTACTACTACTACTAAGAAAACGGTCATCTAATCGGGGTCTGTCATTAAATGAGGTTTGACTTTTCAAACATTATACCTATTAAAATGATAATGTTGATCAAGGGATGCCTTTTAGCCATCTGTTGGTCTTAGTGGCCAACTGCAACAGGGAGCTAATGGGCCCCGTTGCAGTGGGCCATTGAGACCCATATGTTTAGGGTCGGTCAATCTCACGAGTCAACACCCGTCCGGCGGCCTCCACGTATGAAGTGCAAGCCTGGGTAGGACTCAAGCCTGCAGGTCAGTTTCCCACAGGAGTCAATCTTCTGGTACTCCTGCACTTCCAAAAGGTTAAATAGATATATTGAAACTAAGAGAACTTCCTTTTTACGCAAAATTTGACTCAGAATTGCTTTCTTTTTGGTGGACAGTTACTGTGAGCTTTGTCAAAGACTGTTAAAAACCGAAAGATAATGCTCCAAAATTTAATAACGACGATTTTAATCAAAATTAACTTAGTAGCTGTGGAATAACTGAGAATCGCGTAATGTAATGTAATGTAATTATAATATAATAATAATAATTTTATTCATTCGAAAACATAAATTTACAATTGTATTAGTTGCAGAATCTGCCTAACTAGGCCATAGCCCGTACCATGGAAAACTCTATGTATGGCAAAGATTTATTCATGTGCTCATAATATTAAAATGAAAAATACAAAATATGATAAAATAGAAAATAGATAAGCGAATGCAAATTAAACTTATAATTATATTTAAAATATTGATATAGCATGGTCATGGAAATAAATATTAATATAAAATGTCGTAATATGAACTTTGTAAAACAAATAAATAAATAGTATTAAAATATAAAGTGTAGTGCAATGTATGACAATAATAATAATGCAGACCTTTACTTTAAAATATGACTTATAGCCTTTTCCACCTCATTTCTACCAAGTTGAAGTAAATGTTGTGTAATTTTAGATTTTAATTGGATTGACTTAGTGTTTTGGCATGTTTTTATCGATTCTTTTAGATGGTTATAAATTTTTGGCCTTATAAAGCCAAAGTGTCTTTGGGCGAAGGATGTTCGGGTTTTCTGTTCAATGTGTTTACAGGTTGTGGCGCTCCTCGTTGAAATTTTATGCTCAGCTTTAACGTGAATATCTTTACTTTTTATGTAGTTAAGAAAGACTGTCTTTGCAAATACCTGCCTGATGTCTAATATCTTCAGCTCTGCAAACAAGTCATTTGAGGGGTACCTTCGAGGCTTTTTGGCAATAACCCGCAGAAGCGCCTTCTGCGCTGTCATAAGCGGATTTAAAACATTACGTGTAGACCCTCCCCAACCTAGGATACCGTATGAAATTAGACTATTTGCAAGGGCATGGTAGACATTTTTGAGAGATTTTAAGTCTAACACGTTCCGAAGTAACTTAAACACGTATATAAGTCTCCTTACTTTAGTCGCCACATCGTTTACATGAGCATCCCATTTAAGGGTGTTATCAAATTAAATACGAGACCGAGATATTTAGCTTGAGTTGTATGTTGTATAGTTGTGCAGTTACATTGCATATTAAATAATAAATGATTTTGAGGTTTTGGGGTACATGTATGAATTTTTATACCTGTGTGCATAAAGTCCTGCTTGCCAGTAATAGAAAAGGTAACATAGTTTGTTTTTTCGCTATTTAATGTTAATAGATTATTCTGGAGCCAAATATAAATATTGTTTAGACCAAGTTCTGCGTTTTCGTAAGCCGTCGACCAGGTCTTCCCTCGGATCATCAGCAAATAGAACTGTTTTACCTCCTTTTAATGTAATTACTCTCGCGCGTTGCTAGCCTGAGTCGCGTCGGACCGTTTGTTTAAAAGCTTTTCTGACGTAATAATTGACGTGAGGAATGTTTACTATGCGATTTAGTACTTTGATAGTCTACCCTGGACAACGGCGGTTACTATTTATAGTATTGTTTCATACTATTTGTATTACTATTGCATTTATTGTCAATCTAATTCTTAACTACGTATGTATGTTACGTAAACATCTATCATCAAGTATGTTAAGTATACATCTATTTATGTTTAAAAAATACGAAGGCATATTGCTGGATTGGCAATAAAATTATTTTACGTTGATTATTCTACATAGAATTTGCATTTCTATTTTAATATATTATTCTCTCTTACTATTTAATGACATTAGTATATTTTGTTTATTTGTAAGTAGGTAACATTGAATATAATGTTACAGCCATGACAACTATCATGATAGTTATGTTTTAAATAATTAAATTTTTAAACATTTAATTTTGTGACGCATCCAAGTGTAGGAATGCCTATCTACTGGAGTAGTTGATTGTATTGTATTGTATTGTAAGAGTAGTAGAGACTCACTATCTAACACAAACGTTTTGACACGTTTGAAACGTTTTGACACGTTTTTTTTCATCTTCAAACTATTGGCTATTGACAATAATTATTATTACTGATTTGTTTGTATTTGTGTTTTTTCTTTAAAATATCTTCCCGTACGATAATTTGGGAAATTATCCAATATTTATTTGATTATTTAGTACTTAGGATTATATAGAAAATTAGATAGAAAATTTTACGAAATTACTTAAGAATTTTGATTGAAAATATTGGAAAATGTTGTTTCCTCTACATAGAAAATCTGCGATTGGATGTTCAACGTTCATACCTTGCAATACTGACGTTCATATGTTATACCTTAATAGGTATTTATTTAAATATTATACTTGTTATTTTCATTACTTTTGACTTAACCATGTGTAGGAACACCTATCAACTGGTTTGAAATAAATAAATAAATAAATAAATAGGAGCGGTTTTTAGCCGTCCTGTGGACACGACGAAAATGTAATGTAATGTAATTACCCTGCCGCGATGTAATTTGTATTGTGGCAGAGTTAGTCTCGGTCGTGTCGGACCGTTTGTTTAAAAACATTCCTGACGTAATAATTGACGTGAGGAATGTTTGCTATGCGATTTTGGGCGTTGTGTCGCCGGCCGTAAGGTCGAGTCGGGACGCGGAACTGGCGCCTGAGAGGTCATCGCGGTACAACGACCCGGTTGCGCCCGTACAACATTCATACATACGCAGAACAACCGATAGGAATTTTTCGATGGAGACTTCAAGCTTTCAAGACATGAAAGACATAGAAGGAAAGATACCTTTAAAGTATAGGACATAAAAGGAACAGATACCTTTAAAGACATAGAAGGAAAGATACCTTTAAGATAGTATAATAATACTACCGGGTTTTATAATGGTTATAGAACGGGGGGGGGGGGGCGGTTTAATTTTAAATTTTATTTTATTCGTAAACCATACAGCGTTACAAAGTAAAACAAGTAAAGATATTAAAAGGAATAAAAAACACGACTGTCGTTGCAAAAAGTGAACGACTGTGTTCATAATATTTTTTTTACGGTATTTTATGAAATATTTGTGGTTTATGTATTTACCCATATAAATACATATATATTTCCGTAATGTACTCAATGAGACGATTCATTTGACACTAAACACGATATATTTATTTTTCTTTACTGACATTTGGAGATTTGGACATTAAGACAACTATTTACTTGATATTTGGACAGTTGAAGTACCATATGACACTCGGGATGACATAACGATTCTAACAGTACCATATACTTCTAAATCGGTTAGAGCGTTTAGAAGTTATAGTTGTATAACGAAACGGAAAACATACATAGATGAACACTGAACACATTACACTCCGTTTTTGTTTTGCAGTCGTGTAAAAATCGGTTGTATTACCCAAGAGTTTCCCGGCAAGTAGACAACCCCCCTGGCCAATCCCTCCCCCCACTTCAGGACGGGCAACCCCCCTCCCCTCCACTCGCGCGCTATTTTGTAGTATATTTGTAGTATTTTACGTGGTATTAAAATAGCATTTTTTCCAAAATTATAAGTATTTTCTTTTCTTTTGATGGCGGACTTTAAATATTATTTGTGACGTTTGCATAGGAGATATTCCAGCCATCTTTTTACAACTTGATTTCGGTCCAACGAGCCATATGTGTATTAATTTCAAATATCTAAGACCAATATTATTTCAAGATTTAAGTATGACTGACGCGCCCTCTGGTAGACCGATTTCAACTACAAACTTTTCAACTCTTGCCATGATCGAATGACGCCTGCATGCCAAATTTCAGCTCGTAATCTCGCCCGAAAGCATCAGGAATTCATGTGATATAAGGAGACTTAATTATCCACCCGCGTCATCGCAGTGGAAATTCAAATTTCGAATATGTAACGGAGAGGCGCGCCGTTTCATACGGGCGCGATAGCTCTGTTTCTCTTACGCGCGAGTCTGCGGAGAATGCCGATTCCGCATTTTATCCTCCTGTCATGCCATGTTGTTCTGTTACATATTATAGGCCGTTTATTAACAAAATGTGACAGTTACTTTTGAGAAGCATCTAATATTAAATTTTGGAGAATGATCTTTAGGTTTTAGCAACCTTTGGAAAATAGCAAAGTAACTGCCCGCCAAAAAGCAATATACATTTAAATAAAATTACTTTTCAAACTGTATTAATCCTTAAATACATAGTAAAATTGTCTACAAGTCGTCGCACAATCTATAGTAAAACGCAAACACCGTGGATTCCAAAGATTTTCTCGTTTTCTTAAGTTCTCATAAGCTAAATAAAGTCTATTTAAAAATAAAAATAGGTTTTGTTTGCAGTTATTTAGTGAAACAGACGAAACCATGAAACCAAACGAAAAACCTAAAAACCTTTTTTAAGGATTTTTTAAAAACAGGTAAATGTTAATAATAATAATAATAATTAACAATAATAATTAAACGCTTTATTTGCTCAAACAAAAAGGCGAGCTTATTGCCTAAAAGCAATATCTTACAGCCAACCTTAACCTAGTGGAATAACATGTTATGCGGTAAAAATAAACTAATAAATTAAATTTTACACATTTTAATTCAGCAGGAAAACAAAACAATGAATTTAAGAAAAAATAAGCAATAAACCTCTAATGACGCAGGGGACGCAATAGGGAGGAAAAAATAGGGAAAAATAAGAAAAAGTTTTTGGGCGTCGGTTCAAGTGTTCTTTGAGCCTGCGTTTGAAGCAAAACAAACTGGGTGCTATCCTTATACGCGTGGGTAAAGCATTCCAGAGACGGGCTCCACGTACAGAGAAGGAGTGCCAGAAGAAATCACTACTGTGACTAGGGATCGAGAGCAGTAGGTTGTCTTCAGATCTCAGAGGGCGCCCGTGAGAAGATAGAGGTTTGAACCTACTTATAAGATAGTTCGGAGCGGCCCCCTTCAGGATTCTGAAGGGCATAGTATAAATGTTGTGCATGTAAAGCCGCTTTTAGTCGATTCTATACAAGCACTAAAAAGAAAACGAAACTTCTGTGAGAGCTAGACTTGACAAGCCGCTCGAAAAGACATAAATATCTCATATAGGATTAAAACATGAACAAAACTGTGATCCAAATTTAGAAATAAAATTCGTAAATGTTCTGATTTTGATTTTGTAGAACTATGTATAATTATGTTGGGAAATATCATAACACCTTTCAAAACGAGTAAATGTATTAAAAAAATATAAAAAACAAACTACCGTTGCAGAAAGTGAACTATTGTATTTATAATTATTTTTATTACGGGGTTTTAATGAAATATTTCTGGTTTATGTATTTATACATATAAATACATGTATATTTCCGGAATGTACTCAATCAGACCTTTAATTTAAAAACTAAACAAGATATATTTAGGTTAATTTATTGACATTTGTACATTTGGTACCATATGATACTCGGCATGACATAGCGGTTCTAACAATGCCAGACACATCTAAATCGGTTCAAGCGTTTAGAAGCTATGGTGGAATAAACAAACGGATAACATACATAGATGAGCCCTGAACACATTACACTATTTTTATGTTGGGTTGTCGTGTATAAAGAAAGGTTTTTTTTATTTATTTTAGTTTAAAAAATAATTTTTATTTAGGAAATAATTACCTTAACCTTATGCTTATTTGGTTCTGTCACCCAACTGAAACAAGCCCGTTCTACGGTATATAGGAAGCCATTGAACTAATAAAATATCGTCATCATTTAAAAGAGCTTTTTTAGAGGTTTTTATTTTAAAATCGGGTAAAGTTAGTACGTAAAGCCATTCCCAGTTAATTCAACACAATAACTGAAAAGTAAGGGAAACTTCCATAGAGGCTAGACTTCAGGCGCTTGAAGAGACATTAAATATTGCACAAATGTTTAAACATGAACAAAACTGTAATCCAAATTTAGAACAAAAATTCGTAAATGTTCTGATTTTAATTTTGTAGAAGTAATTATAATTATATCGGGAAATATCGTAACTCCTAAAAGATCTACTTATACAATTTCGCTGAAATTTAACGTGCTTATCAATGATATGAAATTATTAAATACTGCCTATTTTATGCTTGGTTTTATCTCTTGTAATAAACTGCTTTGTGGCAGCCCTTAAGCGCGCGTGCGTGTAAGTCATTGAACCCGCGCCGAAATACGTCGACTGATAAAGAGTGCCCCCCACCATTTGGACAGCCCTGCCCCCTCTCCTCCCTTCACCCTACCGACCGATGGAGCGATGACATTCAACTCATTGTTCGGCAGGCAAAAGTGACTCACGAGTGAGGTCGGTTAACGCGACTTTGCCGGGTAGCTACGCACGTGTCATATATGTCACTCGATCCGCCGTGATATTACGTATTAAATGGTGTAAGAGTTGTGGACATCGGATCAGTAGTTTAGGAGTTATCCGTGATTTAACAGAGTGAATACCCCTGGCAGGGCGATGATCCCATTGTGGATTAAGTCCACTAAAAAAACCCACACATTAATTTGACAATTTTAGAAGCTCTCTTAGACTATCAAACATGCTTGTCAAGTATCGCGTCGCGGGCTGGAAGGGATCGTAAACCGCAGTATATTTTTTAAAAATATTTACCAAAAATGCCTTATTTTGTAGTTTATACCAGGGAGTCACGTTAATTAGACGTAATTGACTGATGAATGACGTGAATCCAGGACGCGATGTCTGACAAGCATGCTTGATCGTCTAGAGAGCCCCTTATGCCTATTCGTTTTCATATTTTGACTATCTATATTTCCCATTAATACCTTTTATTTAAAAATATACCTTTTATATATAATATATAAAAGATTTTATATATTTTTATTATAAATTTATTTATAAATTGTTTTAACAGTGTTCAAAAAGACAATCTATACAAAAAAATATTATACCACATAAGGTATAGGTACCACATAATCATCTAAAATCAATTTGACTATACCTAGAGTAGGGATTCTTACCAACTGGCCTTTAAAAAAAATAAACACATAAACAACAAACACACTTATTGCAAAGTTGAACACAGCAGGTACAAACGTGGCGAGAAACGCAGTCATGGCGTTTGAATATTTTTATCTTCATTATTATAAATTTATTATGATTATAATTCTGGACTATTCTTGACGATTTTTTAAATAATAATTTAATTGTTTAAAATCTATTTTGATTATTATTGATCCTATTTACTTTATATTTTAAATTACTTGAAATGTTTTTTTTATGATATTTCGTTAAGATTTTTTATGATACTTTATTAAAATTACTAGCTGCGCCCAGCGGTTTCACCCGCGTGGTGATGGGAAAATGTGATAATGATGATAGAAAACCATATATCTTTATAAATTATAGCCTATGTCTTATTCTGATGTGTAAGCTATATTATTGTAAAGTTCATCAAAATCCATTCAGTAGTTTTTGCGTGAAAGAGTAACAAACATCCATACATACATACAATCTTTCGCGTTTATAGTATTAGTAGGAAGTACGATACTGTTTATTTATATAACAATAATAATATAGATTTCTCAGGATGATTAAAATAAATTGCCTACCTTAGAACAGGTGGCAGACTAGTTAGGGTTTTACTATTGTGATTTGTAACTATTGTAAATTTGAAAAGAATAATTTAAATTTGAATTTGAATGCAAACAACGTGTTTTTTTATCATTTTAATTTTTTGGCAGTGTAAAGTAAGCTTACTCTAGAACAAACTATCTTTTCATGTGTGTAAGCGATCTACTCCTACTCGCACATGAGCTCCTGGTATCCACCCGGAATAATACTCGAAAATAGTTATGGTAATTAATAGAAAAAATACATTTCCGAGATTAAACGGCAATAAAAAAAAAACTGTATTTGCCGTCTTTCTAATTAAAAAAAACTCGTGGCAGCTTCTCGACGTCGCTACATACTATGATATTATACTGTTACTTTGAAGCATACAGCGCAAGATTGCAGAGAAGGTATACCGTTATGAAATAGCCGTAAACCAGTCGCGTATATACAGAATCAGGCTCAAAAACAGTTTTAATATATGGCTGTTTGAATGATATGTGCAATAACGTGAATTTTATATTTTTTAAAGAAATTTCCGCTGCGTTAACTCAAATAATAATGTATTTGTAATACATATTTATTTAGATATTGAAAAAAAAACATGACTCGATTCCCGAACAAATATTCTTCGATAAATTCAGACCTTTGTCCCTTCTAGATAATCTATTACGCTTGGTTCTCTACAAAAACAGGTGACTTGGTGTTTGCTCAAGAGGGAGGATCAATTATATTAATATCACGCGATAAAAACGCGTTATGATTCCTATGATATATGTAATGTGCGTGTTTAAAACATTATGCAATTTTATCGAATGCAATGCACGTCAGTGATGTAATTGAAAACCCGGCGTCGTTCACTCGGTTTACGATAACTTTTTAAAAAATGGCACGATATTTGATTTTTTTAAACGGTTGCAAAGATTATGAAATTCTGCACAAAACTGCATTATTAAATATGTGAATATACGTCATGGTACTCCGTAGCGCCTCCGGAAAAATCCAAAATGCGAGAAAAACACACTGATCGTAAACAAAACACACTGCACTTTTTTAGGGCTGGTACACACACTTGTTTTTTTTTGTGGGCGCGTTACGTCACAGAGTTTGTTGGGCGATTCGACTGTGACGTCACGGACGTCTCGCGCAGCACCCGGTCTGCCACCGACTGTCATAATAGCGACTTGCCGTGGTTTCAACTCGGGCCGCCCGCCGGTTTTACGGCAAGGGCTGCGTTGTGTTGCCGTACTATTTTGCCGAATTTTTGTATGTGCCAACTCTCTACTGTCGACAACATTTAGGCCATTGATAATGCAGACAACGCTGACTTTTTTTTAATAAAATCTTTGCAAATCTGCACATATTTGTTATTGTTGCTAAATTACTCTTTATTGTTAAAGTTTACAATGGGCGGATTTATTATCTTACGACATTCTCTGATGCTGCATCCACGAAGTTTTAACGATATTTGATCGTTCTTTATCCTGTAAGGTGAGCGTAGATGACTTGGGACGAAAACAGTCCACTGTCTAGTTACGCCACTCGCCCGTAAGAAGCCAACGCCGTACCGCAAGACTCACCAAGCGGGCCGACACTCGCGCCCTTACTGCCAGTTGCGACCAGATTTCTCCGGTGTCCCGGCTGGTTACAGGTTGGAGGTAGGTAGCTTGCGCGGTCCTGCCCCTTACGTAGCGGTGATACGATGTCTACCGAATCTATCGCGGACCACAGCATCCTTTGCCCTGCTTACAACTACCACCGCACTATAGGAAGCAGTGCTGTTTCCAGACTCCAGACTCCCCCGCTGTCAGTTGGAATGTACAATGTAACAGGGCCCATTAGCTCTCGATGCTCATCGCCACGCTTGCCAAGCCTTGGCCTTGACAGATGGGGTTCCCATCTCATTTCTAAACCCTGGACATGCCTATGGTTCTATCTAGACTTGTCATGCAACGGCGCTGTGGAATCCACAGTCGCGGTATTTCTACAGCGTCGTGGAAGGCACAGGAAAGCCACCACATATTTTTCATAATCACCTTATGGCTACGATATTCAAACTGCCTCAATACACCCTTCAATGTGATAGTTTGTGAAGAAAATCTAGAAATAATATAATGTAGACCATTTAAAATAGGTCTAGGGCGTCGAATACCTTTGAAAAATCTCTAGCGGTAAATATATACATTCTGTCTCAATCATGAACAATCTGCATCGAAAAAGAGTAGGCTCTAGTCGTAAACACGGCAAATTCGGCAATTTTCAGACTGGAACTGCCACCACCAGGAGCACATGAGAGAGTAAGAGACCTTTTTACCCGAATCCTAATCAAACGCACTCTTTAATAGAGGTGGCTGCGTATTTTCCTATTAAAAAGATATCGTTTTTCATTTGAGGGTTAGTGTGTATTGTGTTTAGAATAGTGTGTCTCTTATTACGTATTCCAAATTTAGGCGACCTACTCCTACTCGCGCATATGCCCCTGTTAACCATTCGGCAATGGAGTTCAGTGAAGAGCTGATTTTTTATAAAGCCGTGTTTCTCATTATTATTATTTAATCAGAACATTGAATCAGAATCTTTAATCATAACAGTGTTCCTTTAATTATCACATATTCAAATTTGGGCCACCTACTACTACTGGCACATATGCTCCTGTTAACAATTCAGCAACGGAGTTCAGTAAAATGTCTACTTTTCTAATCAATGCCTTGTTCTTTCGAATATTATTATTTAAACATTACATTTGATTTGAATATGCCGTTCTAATTAAAAATCTGTTCTAATTAAAAGTCTGATTAAATGTCCTATTTCATTAGGGAATGTAATCAGATTTTATTTTAGAACAGTGTTTTTGTCATTATTACATATTTCAAATTTGGCCGACCTACTTCTACTCGCGCATATGCTCCTGTTAACCATTCAGTAATTTAATAAAGAGTTCAGTAAAATGCCTACTTTTTGTAATCAATGCCGTGTTTAATCAGAACATAAAATCTGAATCTTTAATCAGAACAGATTTTTCCATTATTTAATATTTCAAATTTGGGTGACTACTCCTACTCGCGCATATGCTCCTGTTAACCATTCGACAATGGAGTTCAGTAAAATGCCTACTTGTTTTACTATTCCGTGTTTTTCGTTATTATTATTTAATCAGAATTTCAAATTTGGGAGACCTACTCCTACTCGCGCATATGCTCCTGTTAACCGACTACTCGGCAATGGAGTTTAGTAAAATACCTACTTTTTCTAATCAATGCCGTGTTCTTTGATTATTATTATTATTTAATCAGAACATTTAATCAGAAAATGTAATCAGAATCTTAAATCCAAACAGCGTTTGTTTCTTTTTTATCAAATATTCCAAATTTGGGCGAACTACTCCTACTGGCGCATAAGCTCCTGTTATTCATTCAGCAATAAAGCTCAGTAAAATATCTACTTTTTCTAATCAATGCCGTTGAAAAGCCGTACTTTCTAGACTCTGAGAAACTGCCGTAGATTGCCGCCTCTGCTCATAGCGGTAAACTTGCCGTTTACGCTTGTGTTGGTAAGTCACTACAAACCAGCTAAGTATTTTTTTTAATAAAGCAACTATGAAAAAATAAAAAAAATACTTTGATAAACCAAGCGAAAAACCCGGTATTTTAATACCACCCACCCTCGGAAAAATCAGCGCTGGAAAAAAGCCTGAAATAGTCTTTTATTCCGATAAGGAAGCGATTCTCGATAGGTTAGAGCGAGACGGCGCTATGCGACCGGCGAAAGCATCGCGAGTAGGTATTGTGTAAGAGCTCTCGCATACATCGACGCGGCGGCGCCACACGGACGCACACGGACGCTCACGGACGCCGCCACGCATACCGACAACGTCTTTTTCGAGAGTTCGTTGACACGCGCTGGCCGGTAATAACAATAACTAACGGCGCTGCCAGCGTTGTCGTAAAGCGGACGATGATTCTGTTTTGCACCCACTTTCCAAACAAAAACAATACTCTAACAAATACATTAATTATTACACTGATATTTTTACATGGGAGCTAATGAGCCCTGTTGCAGTTAGGCCACTAAAACTCATATGTGTTAGGGTCGGCCACTTAACCCATCCGGCAGCTTCCACGCAGAAGTGCGAGCCCGGTAGGACTCTAACCTGCGGGCCAGTTTCCTATAGGAATCACCCTTCTGGTGCTCCTGGACGGTTTGCGCTCCGTGCGGCGTCAGCCAATTGACTGAGTATTCCGACTGATAGACGGAGGATTCTGGAAACGGCTTTGTTTCCTATAGACTGGGTTAACTTTCTAGTGCCTCACCGTAATGCGTTGGTCTCTGTCGGGTTCGTGGTTTTTGCTGGACGGTAGATTTGTATCGTCTTCAAAGTCTTCTACCCCCACCTCATGGGAGACAAAACGATCATTATCGTTAAAACATCCTGGGGAGACTGGTTCGCCCATTGTAGTCGACAGCCATAAATAATATTATCCTTTATGCACCCCGCAAGAAAAATAATTATTGCCTATGCGCCGTTTAAACGACGATTCATAAAAACGTAATAATATAAAAACTAATATTATTAAAACTATTGATGCATATCAATTATCATTTAAAAAAAAACAAAAAATTGATTTGCTGTACATAGTTATAAAAAATTACGTAACCAGTAAATAAATTAAAAAGAATAAAAAACACGACTGCCTTTACATCCTTTTTTTTGTTTGTTTGTTGGGAAGTCGTGTAAAAATAAAATAACGATTCGGTAGACCACCAACCCTTGATTGCATATAACGATTCAAAAGAGAAAAATGCATAAAATAAGTTATAGTGCTGACTTTTTTGTGCCTAGCAACTTTTAAAAAGACTAATCATTTATTAGTCGGAACGCATTTAAACAAAAAAAAAAACAAATATCATCTGACACATGCTATTCAAAATTGGTTTTCGGAAATTTGTTTGTATTTACGGTTTACGCTGCAAAAATGTTGAGTTTTTAAAAATATTTTCGTAAAGAAGCCGGGGAAAAAAATACAACGATTAGTAGAAAGGTTAGTATTGTAAGGACTGCTATTGTAAGAAGTGCCAAGGGTACTCTACAATGCTCTGAATGTGGGTGTTATTTTATTAACATAAACATTTTATTGACATTAACATTTTATTAAATTAACTTTAATAAAAATAATAATATTGATATGTTATTTATTTTATGCCTGCATAAAAATACTATTTGCTTTGTAAATATTTACAAACGTTAAAATAATTGCCTTCTTTATTTTAAAACTTAGTACTAGGCTCATTAAAACAATATGCAAAATGATGAAGTTTACATCATACTGTTTTTTGGGAAAAATAACAGCTTTTATACAGCATTTTTATATTTTTACCATTTTACAGGTCTGCAACTAAGAACATATGATTGTTATCTCAGCATAAAAAATCAAATAAGTGTTAAAATTACAGCTAGAAAGACCATTTGCATAATGAAGGAAAATTTCAAATAATACAATTTTTAAAAAAAAAAAACTTTAATGAAACATTTTTTTTTTATATTTTTTCACTAATACAGGGTTGTAACTAAATACATATGACTTTTTCAATTACAAAAAAAAACATACGATTAGGTGTTAAAATTAGTTGAAATTAAAGAAAAAAATACCTACAGTAAATTCAGAATAAAAATAATAAAGAAAAGAATATTTTTTTTTTAAATTGTCCTAATGAAAAAATACAAAAATAAGGGTATTTATAAAGCTGTGTTTTAAACTCTCTGTAATTACAATCTTGTGTATTTAAAAGAGTCCTTCTAATTACAAATAGTCTAAATTACGGAACTTAGATTGATAATTTAGTGTATGTTATTATTTTTAAGATATTATTAAATTTTCTATTATTTTTGGTTCTTAATTTGTCGCAAATTTACTTCTAAAATTTGATTTCTTATGATTATTTTAGAGGATTTCTTTTTGTATCTTTTTTGCTCTAATTTGAACGGCCAACTGAATCGATATTTTATTTTAAAGTTCTAGCACTATGTACAAAAGATATTTTATTTTTGGTTTTTACTTTTTTTATATTAATTAATTTTAATAATTTTATTTATAACAGTTTTTATATAATAACTTTTTTATGAATTGTCAGTTCTATGGCACATATGCAATATTTTGGGATGCCAAGTAAATATACCATAGATCTAATAATAAATTATGTAAAAATATTACCAAATAATTAATGTATCTGTTTAAGTAATGTTTGTGTAGAAAGTATTCTAAATAAATAAATAAATAAATGAAAGATAATTAAAATTCCGGTAATTACAAATTACCAGTTTTTTTTCATTAAAAGAATGTAAATAAAAAGCGTTTTTATGGTATGTGAATACTGCGATTGTTATTTAATATTGATGCGGTTGGCAACTCTTTTTATAATGTCAATCTCGGTGGTGAGTACGCTGGAAAGGCGAAGAAATTTGAATTCGGATTTTTTCGGTAATGGCGGGCTGCAAAGACGCCATTTTGAAAATTCGCTTTCTCATTTAAAGATATGCTTGAATATGATTATGAAAAGATATGATATGAATTAAAATATCGAAAATAGCTTTGGAAAGCCTAGAAGAAGACAGAAGAATGAAAAGAATCTTATTACGTGTATTTATTAGGATTTTTTAAATATTATCTTTTTTTTATTATTCAATGCCATCTGTCGGTTGACGATTAAACGTGCTAAAAACATTTCTTATAAAATACCTATTATTAAATATATGGCATTCTAAATTTGTCTATGTAATCATTGTGTAAATCACAAATGTAAATCAAATGAACCAAAGACAAATTAAGCATGCATTTTTTTTCAAAATCCCAATCAGAAAATATTTGTTTAGAATGTAATCGTTTTGCTGTGGTGCTTATTGTTATTGTCGATTATTAACGTTTTTAGTCACAATTTTCGTCAAGGAAAACGGTTGGGTAATTCTCAGTAAGGTCGCTGAAACGCGCAGCGCAATCTGTCGGTTGATTTCACAACTACTAGGCGTGCCAATGAACTCCCAAGGTCTTCCGTTTTTTTCACAAATGATTTAAAAATAAAATCTGTTTATTATACATACTTGTGTCGCGTATTTCTTCTTTTATTTTCTGCGATTGGTACATACCTGAAATAAAGAAAATACAAATGTTATATCGCCATGAAAAATAGTAATTAAATAAATATGACATATAATTAAATTAAATGCAAAGATTTTTAATACTATTTCATGGTTTAGAAATCAGCTAAATCGGATGATTATTTAAAGAGCTAATGCATTTTGCTTTTGGTTAGTTCCGCTATCCGGTAACAGATGGCGCGAGCGGTTTCTCCACTGATATTCCGTCTCTTTCGCACTCGCGCGCGTAGCTTCATCAATGTTTTGCCGCCGCTATGCTGCAATAGTACGCACGTGAGATACCACAACGGCATGCGCCTATGTGCGCATGTGATCGACCGATTTTGATCCTTAGATAATATTAATAATTAAATAATAACAAAAATGAAAGCGTAAAATAAAAATGGTTCAGCTGAATAAATAGGTAATTAATTGCCAACAATATTCCGTCAATTTTTGATATCTGACAAAATATATTGGTACCTACTTTTAGTTTTTTTCTTTTTAACCTGCAATTATTTATTATATTGATATTAAAATTAATAAATTTATTTATTATTTATTATTATTATTATTTATCTTGTATTTCATCTTAGCTTACACAAAACTTCTAATCTCATGCAATCCTGTCAAATTGCTTCATCCCATTGCCATGCAACCCGAAGAACGTCACACATCTTATTAGCTCATCTAGATACAGGCCTTAGTTGACCTAGTTAGATGAGTTTTAGGCAGGTGCCAAACACGATGTGACGGTTTCTCTGAACTGTTTATGTTTGATTCTTGAACTTGTTTGGTATAATTAGTCGTAACCATTGTAATAAGTACTTATAAATAAATAAATAAATATAGTTAGGCTTACACATGTAACAAGATGTGTGATTCACGACTTGTTTTAGATTGCAAGCTGACTTAATATAAAGCGTATAGCTGACTAGCTAAATATTAAGTTTATTAGTAAAGATAAAGTAATATTATATAGAGATTAAAGAAAAACAAAAGATATTGACTACATAGTAATTATTAAACACTAATAATTATAATAAGCTTAGATGTATTGACATCTTTGATGGATGTACTATTTTAAACATTTACAACTTAATTTTTCAGTTCTTTCTCCGTTCCAAATTGCCTTAACTCCAATAGCCATTTATTAATTACAGTTTTGAACTATGATCTTCTAGTTTATTGCACATTCTGGGTGCAAGTACCAAGCCTGCCTTTGTGCGAATGTTGTTCTACGTTCTACAAAATATTTCGATTTTAGAAAAGCTTCCTTATAGAAGGATTCGTCTTACCCCTTAGAGAGTATTAAAAAGGACGATCAACAGTTTCTTAAATGTAACCGCTCAGTTCCAAACTATAATACAACGAAGTCATCCAGGAATCAAACTTGGGAAAGTATCCATGGCTGACAACTTGGTTAGCCAAGGATCAAACCTGGGACCTTTGTTATTAAACTTTTTTTCTTAATATTATTATTAAAATTATCCGAAAATCCTTCGTGTATTTGGCCTTTAAGCTCTTTAATAACCTTCCAAAGTCAATACGAGATTTAAAACTAAAATATTCGAATATAGTGTTAAACACTGGCTCATCACACATGCTATTTATAAGGTATAGGTACGACTTCGAAATAATATTACAATTTATTTTATACACACACTTATTATGAAAAATAATGCCTCTCTCTAAGATACCTTTATACCTACAAACATATAAATATAGGTGAAAGTATAAAGAAGAAAGCCTTCGAAAAGTATTATTCTTATGTTAAAGCGTATGAGGTAAATCTCGCAGTAATAACTTGATAATGTTTGATTATTAATTATAATTATTGTCATTCTTTGTTGAATATTCATCTTTTATTTTGTGGGACTTTGGTTTTTAATGGTATTATTTCTGGCATTAATTTTAGCCTATTTATTTATTTATTTATTTATAGCTATGTACATAATAAGCAACAAGCGTAACAAATTATATTTAATATCTACACTTAAATAAAACCCACAGCAAGTTGTGTCACGGTTATAGTGAAGATCGGTCCCATGTCGCCCAACTAAGTATGAACACTTGTTCTAGGGCAGATATATTACACAAATACTAGTTTTAAAAGAAAACATAATCAAAAGAAAAACAAAGTAGTTTAAACAAAAAGAAAAAAGCGAAAATGAAAAAAAAAACATTGAATTAAATAAAAATATGCATAAAAATTAAATATGTAAATATATAATTATAATAAAATAAAACATTGAAGTAAATAGATAATTAAATACACATATCCTTCGGTTAATAATAAACTATATAGTCATAACTTAAATTATAAATAAAATTTGTAATATTTGTAAGAAAAATAAAAAGTCACAATAAAATTATAATACCATTAATAGTAAAGTTTAAAAAAAAAAAATAGTCACAAAGAAAAATTAAAATAATAGACATAGTCACAAAGTGCAGCCAAACAAAGCTAGATAGTTGAGAGTTCTTGGTGTATTCGGTACCTTCCTGGCCCAAGCATCCACGAGACTAGTTGTTTCTTAAAAATTGGAATGCTCGGGCTAATCTTTATACCTGCAGGTAGGATGTTATATATCCTAGGCCCTAGATAAGTGAAATTTCTTTGGCCAAATGACGTACTCCTTCGGGGAACTGCAACGTAGTCACTATTGGCACGTCTTGTGTGTTTAGTTTGCTGGGATTTATTTTTTTCCTTAAGAACGATCCGACCTAAAATCATTTTCAAATATAACATGCGCACTTCTAAAACATTCATTTCCTTAAATGTGAGATCTGGTGCATACGTGAACGGTTTTCTTAATATTATTTTGATCAAACCTTTTTGCGCGACAAGAAGTGGTTGAAGAACCGTTTTCGCACATCCTCCCCAACCAATAATGCCGTAGTATAAAATGGACTCACAAAGCGCATAATATGTCAATTTAATAGTGGGTTCGTCTGTCTAATATGTTGCGGAGATCCCTAAACACGTAGCCAAGTTGTCTAATTTTTGTGGATAAATAATCAATATGCCCAGATCACCGTAGGTTGTTGTCGATTATGATTCCAAGACATTTAATAGAGTTTACCCTTTCTACGTTCAAACATCGGAAGTTCAGCTTATTGTTACAGTCATGTATGAAGATGAAGATTTTCTGGTGCTTGTCCAGCTTTTGTAGCACTAAATGCAACAAATTTGGTCTTGCCGATATTAAGTGTAAGCAAAGCCTCATCTAACCAATCTTTTACCAATTCCATCTCGTGATTTGCCATTTGAAATACTTCATGCCAATTACTGCCTTGAAAAATAATTACTGTGTCGAATTATTGATTTCTATCTTTTTAATTTTTTGTTATATTTATCATTTAGAAAATTTGTGTTTGGAACGTTTATCACGATGAATAAAAGACTGTCGATCATTGTCACATCAGTCTAAAGACTATGTCACGACTATAAAGACTGTAAAAGACTGTCGATCATTGTCACGCCTTTCCTCAATATTAACACATATTCAGTAATAACAAACACGAGATCGCCTATGCATCTAATGTATAGTTACTTTATTGCTGGGCGTATGTTTCCCAGAGGGACAAATAAAAAGGCTTGGGACTTAAGAGTTTTATCGACCTATAATTAAACTTCAAGGAACGCACTTGTCAACTATCTGTAAGTTCTTTTAAGCTTTTAGGGTACACAAAATAAAAACTGTAAAATTAATAAATATAAATAATATAATAATAAATAAATACTTAATTCAAAAAAGTCACACGTGATTCAGCTTACCGTAAAAGTTAAAATTTCGGTCTCTACTCTAAAATCGTATTAGTTTCAAAATCAAAAAATGGTTGCTTCTTCTTCTTTACCAACTTTATTCGCTTTTGAACTAGAGAAAATAAAACATCCATTTATAATATATTCTTTTATAATATCGTACTAATAGGGTTATCGATGATTTTTTCGTTTACTGATTGAAGTCTCTTCTAAATAAAAAAAAGGCATTCGTTGCCTTATTGCAGTTAACTATTCAGTTATTAGCTGACATTGTTAAAATAATTTTACTATTTAATTAATTCGTTTTCTGTAATGTTGATTATTATTATTATTAATAATAATAGTAACACATTATAATAAAATGATTTATTTGATGAAACGAATCGGCGAGCTTTTTGCATTGAAGCATTATCTTACAGCTTACCTTAACCTAATGTGAACAAATACTTTGTAGTAATAATAAGATAAAACTATTATTAAAATGACATATAAAATCAGCTTGCATCAAATGTATCTCCACCAGGAAATTAAAATATTAAAATCCAGTAGGAAATGAAAAATAGGTTAAAATAAAAAAGAAAGAAATAAACCTATATTGACGCAGGAAAGGGAAGGACGAGAGAAATTTAAAGCGCGTGTTGGTGTTCCTTGAGCCTGCGTTTGAAGCAATCGGTGATCTCCTTAAATATGTGGGTAACACATTCCAGAGACGGGCTCCATGTACGGAGACGGAGCGCGAGTAAAAGTCACTGCTGCACATGATGTATGTAAGCGAGTAGAAATCACTTGATAGACAATAAGCGAAATAAAAAAATAATAAATGATGGTTCATGTCTTTTTGTTCGCTACAGTCGTCTGTGTAGTGTGTGTGGGTTTATCAAGCGATTGGGTGGAAGGGGACAGTGACTTCGGACGGGCTGCCGTGAGGGGTGGGAGGGGTGTTGGTGATCCGGCGCACACTGTATCGTTGCAGTGAAACGAGTCGGAAAAACCAAAAATGAAATTGAGAGTAATGACAGAATATACAGACAGTAGCTTCTCTTAGAAAAAAAGAAATCGAAGCGAGCGACGTCACGAGTCCTAAGGGCTACCATAAATCGTAATAAGATTACTAGACATTGTACCACATGCGGTGTCCCACCGACTATGGCCGCATATGACTGCTATATGGCCGCCTTTCCGCTGAGAAATAGGAAAGAACACACTAAAGATGTTTGCTGTAACGCATCCCTCTGCTCACTTTGCTCGCACCCTATCCCCGCAACTCCTTTCCACTCAAGAGTGCGCCTACTGTTCAAGCTCGGTATACTGTGGTAGTGTCAAGATATCGATAGCAGTAGTCGTTAAGGGTACAGTTTCTGGGGCCCAATGGGTTTTTGTCATGTTTCTTAAAACTTCGCATGTTTCTTAAAAATACGCATTCCATATTTCTAAAACAAATACACGAAGCGAAACCTTTAGATTTATAGAGTAAAAGGGGAATTCAAAATTTGGGTATTGTATTATTCAAGTATAGGAGTATTTGCAAAAATATTTATTTGGGATCCAAAACTATGAGATATTTGAGAGTAGTATATAATTGTTATATATTTTTTCTTCTATGAAACGATAGGAAGCTACCCTGCGCTAATTACGAGTATAATACCCCTCTCGAAGATTTGATATTCATCGACTCAAGGACGCAAGGATTTGATATTCATAACTTCAAACTTTCGTCAAATTTTGAAGTTAAATTTCACTGTCAATTTACCAACTTAGATTTCTTAATTACGAATATAATAGTATTTTGACTTCATTAGTTTGCTCATATTTAAAAAACCAATAGAATGTGTGTTTTCTGTATAAACGAAATTGAAATAAAAATGGCAAAAACCTCATTGTTCAGAAACCCAGAAACTGTTCTCTTTAGAATGTTAGACTTTCTGCGTAGATTCTGGGCCCGATTGCGATTCTTGGTCAACTAATATCGGAATTAATTCATGCCGGCGAGACAGAGCAATACGTTAGAGCGGAATATAAAATCCTAAATTATTTAACAACATGAATTAATAAATTGTCAATAAAATAACGATGTTAAAAAATTAAACAATTATAAATGTAAATTAAAATGTCAAAAATATAATAAAATTAAATATAGAACCGCGCGTGGTGGTACGTAAAATGACAGGTTCTCTGTAAAATACGGATTATCCACGTTGTTGTGGATAATTTTATGTAATATCTTTTATAATTTCATATTGGCCAGTCCGTCATTACTAATTTGGTCATGGTTAATTTAGTCATGACTAAATTAATCACGATTGAAAACTTTAATCATAACTATAATTAAATGAATTAGTCATTAATCGTTCAATCGTCAATTTCAATCATAGGCGAGTTTGATTTACTTGCTTTTTAGATAACACCCGACAATTCTTTCTATTATATCAATTGGTCGACTGTAGGATAATGTATACATGGCGATATGGTCTGATATTCCAATAGTTGCAGCATTTTGTTACCTAAAATACAAAAACAAATGGTTTTTATGTGTAGATCTAGCAGAAAAAGTGTATTAATTTGTCGAAAGCTGCAATTTGTAGCGAAACTGGCCGAAATGCTGGCGAAATAGATACCGAAGCACACACTCGTAACGCTTTATTTGTTTTATATTAAAAAAACACACTCTTAGCACTGCTTAAAAATAGTAAGTAGTGAGAATTTTAAATTGTAAATAAATAGTATATGAAATCTTTATAAGTTCGAGTGTTGGTAGTCCACTTTAACATGATGCAAAACTTGAAGTTGAGCGCAGTCGAGAGTTTCAATCACAATGTTTCAGTCATGATTACGATTAAATCTAATTAATCGCCAGTCACCCCGCCCTAAATAAACTAATCAATTATTAGTTATAAATCACGATTAAGGTATTGGGTAATACAATAATCGTAATAATCTTACTTATGTTATTGCTGTTGTTTCACACTGGCCAATTTGAACTTGAATAACATGGGGTTGAGTTGGATTTTGAAATTCAAATATATTTTAATTCAAGGCCATGTTATTCTTTTTAAAGAATCAGCTGTTTATCTGTTTTTCCGTCGTTTGCTTTTTTTTGCTCAAATATTTTCGTTTGTGCAACCATGGTAAAGTTGAAAAATTGCATTATTACAGCTTCTTGCAGTCTGGCTAAACAGTTACCGTAAATGTTTACTGTTAAGGATTGCAAACAATGAGGGAGACAATCGTGATTAAATAACCGAGCCTGGTCAATCGCTCATTGCCGCTTCTTCTGCATGTGTGAAAGTGTAACATGCAGTATTTCAATGCAAACAGTCGCAAAGTTGCAGGAGTTGCCGCTGGAGACTATCGGTCACCCGCCGTACTAGCCACACCTCGTTCCAATAGAGTTTATTTTTTTCATAATTTAGGTAAGTAACTTTTTTACAAAGGAAGGAAATCAACTTTGAAGAGATAGTGAAAAACGCCTTCATAGCATTCATTGGTTCCTGTCCACGAGAGTTTTACAGCAGAGGAATTAAGCAACTCCCATTAAAATGACAGTTCTGCATAGATTATAGGGGTCAATATTTATGTTAATTAAATATATATTTTTATACAAAGTTTTTGGCATCGGAGGCTATCGCGGTTGTTTGACATTAAAAATTAGATAAAAAACGAATTTACCGCTTGCAATTTGTAACACCCGATGTATCGGCGACGTTGCAGCCGCCGTTGTCTAGGGTAGACTGTCTACGCTAAACAACAGCGGCTGCAACGTCACTGAAGCGTCGGGTGTTACAAACTTTACGCTGTAATTTCGATTTTTATCTTATTTATAAAGTTTTTGACCTTAATTTGTCTTTATAAAACAGCAACTTCAGAAGTAAGGACTCAATATTCAAGCACTAGTTTGATTAAATCTTGCTCAGCACTGTTCTAACATACTATAGTCGCCGTCATACAAACTGATGACCGGCCGCGTACCTGCCATTGAGCGTAGGGACGGTCGCTTGACGATTAAAGATTTATTTAAAAGTCGATATCACTATTATATTTTGTTTGGTTTACTAGGCATATGTTATAACATTATTTAATTACTAATAGGTTCAAGCACTATAGAAAAGTAGGCAGGTAGACATGCTGCCGACAAACAAACCACATCAATTCGTCACTCGAAATAAATTTAAAACGTGGATATATTATATTTCTTTACCTAGTTGGCAGTACTACGTGTACAAATTGTATACCGGAGCCTGTTTTGATTATTTTACAACGCTTTTAGCAACGGTATTCAGAGAGTACACACATAATTTTGATGCTATAAAATAGTAAATATGGAATTTTGACACGAAATAACTACTGAGCAGTGCAGTTTACAATATTTTATATTTTACAGTACTATTACAATACAGTAAAAAAAATTAAAGAGTTAAAATTTGTCTTCGCTGTCACTATAAACAATAAAGACAATATCGATAAAATTTTATCGATATTTCTTTATGCGCCATGACATGACATGACCTTTACTACAGATCTGAGTGAGAGATCGTAACGTTATGAAAGTGCGAAAGGGATGTCATGATTCTAATGATTTTTGTGTGGCGGCGACTATAAAATAGGAGAGCGGAGCACGAGTGGTGGTACGTAAATTGACAGGTCTTCTATAAAATACGGATTATTGAAGTTGATGTGGATAATTTTAGGTACTTAATTCCTTTAATAATGTTATGTTGGCCAGTGTTATCTAAATTCCGAGTCATAATAGTGATTTCTATTCCTATTCTTTCTGTGTCCATGGTGCAAGACTCTGGAACGATCTCCCAGCAAATATAAGAAACTCGCCTTCTTTACCATCGTTTAAGACTCACCTTAAGGATTACTACCTTTCTAAGAAGTAACCAGTTCTTCCCTTTCTCTCCTGTTCCTCTCCCAATTTCCTCTCCTCGGGCATTATTAGTCTTAAATTCTTCCACTTGTCTGTATGTTATGTAATAATCTTTATTTTCACAATGCGCGCATGTACCACTATGTTTAGGTTAGCTGTAAGACATTGCCATGTGGCAATAAGCTCGCATTTTTTGTATACTTTTTAAGTGCAAATAAAGAGTTTATTATTATTATCTAAAATGTCTAATGTCGCCGGTTTCGTCCCACTGTGCGGCGGCGGCGCGCGGCTTCGTGTGTTCGCACAATGCTGGCAACTGCAAACTGTGTCATGAGTTGAACAACACTTGGCAAGGACGACCACGAGCGAACGCTCCTGCCTAGATCGTTTAATACGTGTCTGTTCAGTACAGCAGCGCTTGCTTTTCAATCCCCGCTCGTCCGACAGTTAGAAGTCGATAGACAAATTCCTTGGTTTTCCTTACGACCCAACCATCCACCCCCCTCTACAGCTATTGACAAAAAAGCTATATAACCAGATATTTTTTTATTCTACTTGATAGGAATTTCTACATTTGGTAGTAGAATCAAAATTAACCAAACTGACTTCTAGATTATGTATATACTAGCTGCGCCCCGCGGTTTCACCCGCGTGGTGATGGAAAATTGTGATAATGATGATAGAAAACTATATATCTTTATAAATTATAGCCTATGTGTTATTCTGATGAGAAAGCTATATTATTGTAAAGTTTCATCAAAATCCATTCAGTAGTTTTTGCGTGAAAGAGTAACAAACATCCATACATACATTCTTAAAAACTTTCGCGTTTATATAGTAGTACGATTTACCTATATTATAAGGTATGCATACAAGAAGGTTGAATAACTTGGGTTGTCGACTACAGCGGGCGAGCCCGTCACCTCAGGAAGTTTTAACGATTAGTCGTTCTATCTCCCTGGAGTGGGCGTAGAAGACTTGAGGACAAAACAGTCCACCATCTAGCTACGTCACAAGCCCGTAAGAGGCCAACGCCTTAACCGCGAGATAGCCAGGAATGTTACCCGGCGGGCCGACACTCACGCCCTTACTTCCGATTGTGACCAGATTACTCCGGTCTCTCGATTGGTTACGAGTTCGAGGTCGCTTGCGCGGTCCTCTCTCTTACGAAGCGGTGAAACGGTGTATACCGAATCTATCGCGGACCACAGCGTCCTTTGCCCGGCTGTTCACCCAGGATCGGATGGCCGATGGTCGTTTCAAGAGCAGTCGCCGTAAGGTCCGCAACCACCACCGGAAACAGTACTGCTTCCAGACTCTCCCGATTGTTAGTCAGAGTGCACAGTCGATTGGCTTACGCCGCACGGTGCGCAGACCGTCCAGGAGCGCCGGAGCGAGTTTGATTTCCAGGGGAAACTGACCGTAAGGCCAGAGTCCTACCCAGGCTCGCACTTCATGCGTGGACGCCGTCGGATAGGTGTTGACCCGTGAGTGTGACCAACCCTGAACAGAATGGGTCTTCGTGGCCAACTCAGCAAGGGCCCATCAACTCCCAAGAAGGTTGAATAATCTAAGTTATATGGTATATAGTTTCAGTCCGACTTTCCCGAAAGTAGACAAGCCCCCCTCCCCTGCCCTACCCCCCCCCCCCTCCCCCGCGCCAGCCCAACCCATCCCGCGCGACAATATATGTCAAAAAAATATGTACCTAGTATTTTCCTAAATATGTCGTATTTTAAATATTATTTGTGTCGTTTGTATACGAGGTAGTCCAACCAATTTGATAACGCGATTTCGGTCCAAAAAGGCATTTGTGTACCGAATTTTAAGTCTTTAACTGCACATTCGAGATTGAAGTATGACTAGCGCGTCCCCTAGTGGACCGATTTACATTACATTACATTACATTACATTACATTACATTTTCATCGTGTCCAATTGATGGCTAAAGACCGCTTTTGGACGTGCCAAAATAATTGGGTTAGGTAGTAAGAATCGTTACTACTCTTTACTGAACATACATAGGTAGTCAAGAATTAACTACTAGATTGTCAAACTATAAATATAAATAATCAAAATAGAAGCCTAATATTTAAAGCAGTGAGTAATTTAAAAAGATACGTAGTAAAATTATTCATCGTAATATTCAAATTGTCAGTAAAATGTTAAATAATCAAATTAAATCTACGTTATGCATTTTAAACTAAAAGTACAGATATAAGACCATATAAATTTTATCTACAATGAGCAGGAACGAATGATGGCAGCATGCCAAAATTCAGCTCAATCGTATGAAGCGTCTAGGCGCTATCGTGGAGGAATACACACACACAGACACACACACATAGGCTCATAGACAGACTTCAGTCTGGAAATAGTCCTAATCTCTCAGGGGGGATCAAAATGGATATTTCCCTCTTCATCACGATTTTTTTTGCGTTCATAATACGTTCTCTTGGGCATGAAAAGTAAATAAGTTATTAAAAAACACATTTTTAAAAACAAGCTTTTAATAAAACGCTATAGCCCCTGCCAACCCGAGCTATAGCAGCCATGTCATAGTGGAACTTAGAACGGGATGTCTTAATTGAATATTATACAGAATTTCGTGTATATGCTGTTGACTGTTGAGGAGGCAGGCAGGCAGCGAGCTGGCAGGCAGCGATCACCATCTTCTACCAAGTGAAAATGAACAGTGAGCCCGTTCCGAATGACGGCATTTGCAAGAAAATGGTATTTATTTAATTTGTACTCGTGGTCTTTAGGGATAGTTGATTTAAACGCAACACTTAATTTTACAATAAGGATCACTTTCAAGATAGGTAGTTACCCTTCGGCTACGTAACGACCAAATTTGGTTGCACATCAGAACACCGTTAACTACGTAACGACCAATATTGGCGGCTTGCTCCAGGAGCGCACAGAAATATTATTTTCTAATTCGAACGCATCCTAAAATCCATACCAAATATCCCATTATTACCATAGATACATAGACGGCCGCTAGAATAACTTTGCGCGTCATTTCGCGGATATTTCTGGTAAAATTCCATTGAAACATAATCATCTTTTTTTTCGAGAAATCATCAAAAATTTTTTGGTTGTATGAGCTAATATCTAAATATTTTTGTATGTAAATAAGCAAAACGAAATATTACCTTTGATAGAGAATCTAATAAAGATCACGATAGTATTTCCAATTTTTAAATAGGGTTCCGTATTTTTCCGTAAGACAAGTACAAGTTAGAAATGCCGAGTTTTTTTCACTTTTTCGACTTTCTCATATTTATTCATAATTATCTAATTGTTTTACATAATAAGATTTCAATAGCCTATATACCAAATTTCAATGCGATCATTGCACAATTATTGCTTTATGATTGCTATAGTAGTTCCATAGTTATAGTACTTTTTGTCGAGCGCGGAGATATTGCAAGAAATTCCGTAAATTGACGCGGTCTGCCATGAAATTATGCCGAGTTATATCTGGACGGAGGGCTGTGTATCCAAGATTGTCAGTAAATCGATACTGCTTAGTGACTGAATCGATCAGAATATACGACGGAAAACTGTAGTTCTCCTTTATTTCGCATTAATGTTGATTTTTTCGATTTATTTTCAGGAACCCATTTTTATTTAATGTTTTTTTTATCTTGATATATATTTTCGTGAATTCAATTAGATTTGAAGTAGTTTCAGGTTGCATAGTGGTTAGGTCGCCTGATCTTACATTGTAAGGTCCCGGGTTCGATTCCCGGCTGGGTCACCATTTTCCGTTGGGATCAAATTAACGGAATTGCATTTTCAATTCTGTCGATCGAATGCAATAACAAGACACACACTTACAGACATCTTACACGCACACATACATATAACACGTCTTATAAAAAAGCCGGCATTTCATTCTCAACATTTATAAGTGGTTGCATAAGTTGAAAGAAGACCCTGATGTCATAAGGAAAATTGATTTTCAACAACCAAGAAAGTTGGCGGCATTAGTTTGTGGAACGAGCGAACGAACTCTAGATCGAATTCGGAATCGAATTCAAAAATCTCCAGAACGAAGATCTGGCCAAATCACATATAATTTACACCCATTGTCATGTTATTAATCTACAAGACGATAGTGATAGTGACGACGAACATGAATAGCTTGCTGACTTTCTTTGTTTAGTTTAATTTTTTTTTGTATAACAATTATTTTATTGTCAACTATTATAAATTTGATATTTTTATATTTTTATTTTAATAATTCAATGTCAATATTTATATTATTAACTTATTTAATATTTATCGTAATGAAACAATACTGAAATAATATTTATTTCCCTCGTTTCATTACTTTATCGACATTCCTTTTGAATGCGTAAAACTACCTACACTACGGTTACAGGTATCGCTCCATAAGGCCGTGCAAGTGCGAAAGAGATAGCACGATTTCGATGATAAATTACCTGACTCGCCACTTTGTAATTCGGATAGTATAGTAGGGTTGGTTGTAAGAAATTGTCATATGACAATAAACCCGCCCATTATGACATTTTCAGAATAAAGAGTATAATCAAACAAACAAACAAATGCAACAGATGGCTGTGTTTTTAGAACCTTGTATTATAAAAATCAATAAAAGGACATGACGTTTTAAGAGGCCGTACACGAAATTTTGCGCATTTCGTGAATTTACGTAATTTTGCAGACGTGAATTTAAGGTTAAAATACTGTATTTCTATAAGTTTTATTGCACAACATAAAAGATCATTTATATTATTGTCTAATGAGTAAGCTACTTTTTTGAAAATTATTATAGAATTTTGATTAATTGACCTTAAACCGGCGACTGTTTGTGAATTTTTGCTGTAAGAGGTTTAGAATATAACATATTTACGAATCGTTTTGACATCTAAACGGTATGAAAAAATTACAATGTATTGTTGTGAAAGTTCTCTATATAGTAAGTGAATCACTTTTTACTACTTTCATATAAAATTGTTGATAAAAAAAAATATTTAACTTTGTCAATTTTTTTCGAAAATAAGCGAAGAATTGCTTTTGATTTTGGTCTTTTAGAACTCTCGTTCATAAAATAAAAACAACAGAAATAAACTTTAGTTCAATATCAATCCATTTCCTCAAAAAAAATGCAAAATATTAATTAAAATTGGCAATAATGTCTTTTAAAACAATCTAATTCTCGCGTTATGATACTCGCCTATGATACGATTCACGCCTCAAGTCAGCTAGTCCCCGCCGAGCGCTTCCAAAGGGTGGACGTATCTCTTTGTCTCCGAAAATCCTACCTACCTATAGTTATATTATACCATTGATTATAGAGGTATCACGGCCCACATCGATTTCGTACACGGCCTCTTAAAGCGTTTTTAAATGTTACATATTTGCGTGACAATCAATTTGTAAACTGGCATGTCAGTATGCGCGTGAAATAATATGTGATAGCGTTAAATAATAATGTCAACCTAAAATATCCAACAAAAATACGCCCAACCTTCACGAATATTTAACTGGATATAAAAATAAAGTCAATAACTGATAATAAAATTGTAGATAATAATTTATTCTAAACGATTAAAGCATGGCGCATACATGCATATGCGTATGAATATTTAGAAATCGTATGCGTAAAAAGATCTAGAATTTATATCAGGAAAAGGTATACACTTAAAAATAAAATAAAAATATATAATACAAAATTTTAACCAAGAAAAAAACAGACTTTATTTTTTTTTATTAAGTGCAGCAGCTATTTCATGGTGAAAATTAGAACTGGCTAGAGTTGTCAACTACAACGGGAGAACCCGTCACCTCAGGAATTTTTAACGAATAGTCGTTCTCTCTCCCGTGAAGTGAACGCAAAAGACTTGGACAAAACAGTTCACCGTAAAGCTGCGCCACATGCCCGTAAGAGGCGAACGCCTTAACCGCGAGATAACTAGGTGTGTTACCCAACGGGCTTACACTCACGCCTTTACTTCCAATTGCGACCAGATTACTCCGGTCTCTCGATTGGTTACGAGTTCGAGGTCGCTTGCGCGGTCCTCTCCCTTACGAGGTATAACGAATCTATCGCGGACCACGCCATTCTTTGCCCGGCTGTTCACTCAGGATCGGGTAGCCGATGGTCGTTTCAAGAGCAGTCGCTGTAAGGTCCGCAACCACCCCCGCTCTATAGGAAACAGTACTGCTTACACACTCCCCTGACTGTTAGTCAGAGTGCACAGTCGATTGGCTTACGCCGCACGGTGCGCAGACCGTCCAGGAGCGCCAGAAGGTTAATCCTAGGGGAAACTAGCCCTAAGGCCAGAGTCCTACCCGGACTCACACCTAATGCGTGGAGGCCGGCGGATGGGTGTTGACCCGTGAGTGTGACCAACCCTGAACAGAATGGGTCTTCGTGGCCAATTCAGCAAGGGCCCATTAGTTCCTTTATTTACTTAGAACGGGCTACTCAGAACGGGATATCATAATTTAATGCGTATACAAAATTTCGTATCTGCGCTGTTGACCGTTGAGGAGTTCCCTCTTTGGAAGCCAACCCTGGGTGCCGCAGTCCTGCGTTGGTGAAACCTAAAACGGGCTGTCGTATAATTACGACAGCCCGATTTAATAATGCATATACAAAATTTCGTGTCTGTGCTGTTGGCCGTTGAGGAGTCCCCTCTTAGGGAGCCAACCCTGGATGCAGGAGCCGTGTTATGGTGCAACTTAGAAAGGGCTATCATAACTGAATGGGTATACAAAATTTCGTGTCTGTGCTGTTGACCGTTAAGGAGTCCCCTCGTCGGCAGCCAATCAGGTCATGATTACCACAAAAAAATGCACTGGCATCGGAACTGAACCAACATGTAAATTTTATTTTTATTTTTTTATTTTATTTTATTTTATTTCTGGAAACATACAGCGCATACAATTGAAACGTGTGAAAACACTTACACTTCATATGATAATATTTGAGTAGATCCCTCAATTCCTCGTGGATCCCATTATCAGAACAGGATTTTGATAACAATGGGACCAATCTGGAAGTATATTCTTTCAAATAAAAGAATAATAATCAAAATCGGTTCATAAATGACGGAGTTCTAAGGTTACAAACATATTTTAAAAAATGGTACAACCGAATTGATAACCTTCTCCTTTCTTGAAGTCGGTTTAATAAAACTATTCATTATTTGAAGAAATGTTATCTATAGTTTAGGTAATTAGATAAAACATATTGGCTGTAAACGATTTGACTACTAGTTAAACTTCAAAGAACGTATTAGGAAATTATCTATACCTTATTTCAAGCCCGGGCTCCCTAGACGATCAATCTTGCTTGACAAGCATCGCGTCGCGGGCTGGGAGGGGATCGTAAACCGCAGGAAAAATGCATTCACCAAAAATGACTAATTTTGTAGTTTATACCAGGGAGTCACGTCATTCATCAATCAATTACGTCTAATTAATGTTAATCCCTGGTATAAATTACAAAATTAGGCATTTTTTGTAAATGTTTTTAAAAAATATTAGCATTTTTCCTGCAGTTTACCATTCCCTACCCAGCCCGCGACGCGACGCTTGTCAAGCATGCTTGATCGTCTAGAGAGCCCCGATAAAGTAAAGAAGTGGTTATGATATTATTGTACTGCAATTAGTACGGATATTATCCATTTTTGTATTCGACTGCATTTATCACATGGTTGGCTATAATTCTCTATGTGTCAGAAGAGAAATGCTGACCATGACCTATATTTTTAATCGGATTCGAGGTCAAACTGATAAACCTAGCTTACTAGCTAAGGTGGATCTTGTCGTGCCTAATAATTATCTTCGTGCTCGATCGCACCATCTTTTCGCGGAGCTTTCTCGCGCACTAACTTTACGAGGAGATACTCGTTGGCGCGTGCTTTGCGGCGCTTAATTTATTATTTATTTATTTATTAAATGGTAATTTATTAGTTTCAAATAGTATTCAAGGGCATTACAGATGAATCCAATTCGCCCTTGAATATTAAAGCTGGAGTGTAAGTCTAAAAATAAATGACTACATAACTAAATTAATGCTAACATTGAACAAGAAAAAAACATAAAAATATAAAACTAAATAAAAGACAGATTATGATAAACATGAGATAGCAGGGAGATGCCTTTTTAGCTGCCAAAGGGATGTACAAAAGATATCTATTTCAGTGGGTAAGGAATTAAGAAGAGCTATAACCCTTCCCACTGGCCTGTCTACAAAAATATTTGTACGGTGGTACGGCACATTAAACAATAGATGCGATCTCCTCGCTGTGTAATTTACCGGTACGTACAATTCAAACTTACATAGTATCTATGGCAAATAAATCGTTCCTTGAATAAGTTTATATGCAAATATAATTAGTGAAATATATCGACGAGTTTCAAGACTGTTGTATCCTACCATTCCTAGCACAAAATCTGACGGAAATAAGTATGGATAAATATTGTATTTTCTGTAATAAATATATCTTAAAAATTTTCTTTGAATACGCTCTACCATCTTAAATGACACTAACTCGATGGCAAAGAAATTCGATATTTTATAGTTTAATTTATAAGCTAATAATTATTCATTTATATAATACTGTTAAATAAAAGTTTGTCAGGGGTTTGAGCGCTGCGCCATCTAGCAATAGGTGAAACATCGTTAATAAACAATACTAGCGATATTTTACCTACCGCTAGATGGTAGGTAAAATCGTGCTTAGCGCTTTTAACACTATTTTTCATTTTCAAAGTTCAAAATAAAAAAGAAAACAAAATGATTTTTTTTATGAAAAATGGTATTAATGCGCTGAGCGCGATGCGCCATCTAGCGATATGTAAAAAATCGCTATTATATATAGTAGTATATAATATCGCTTGTAGGTATATAATAAAGTTACTAAGTTGCTGATACTGATTCACCCAAGGAAGGATGCCGGTTAATCGTAACTCACCTTGTATATACCTACATTTACATATATTTATATTTTCAGAATGTATTCAATCAGACCTTTCATTTTATACTAAACACGATATATTTATCTTAAGTTATTGATATTTGAACATTTAGACAATTACTTGTATGGCATTTGGAAGTTTAAGTACACTTCGACATTACGACACTCGGGGCGTCATAACGATTCTAACCATACTACACACTTCTAAATCGGTTAAAGCGCTTAGAAGTTATGGTGGAATAAATAAACGGAAAACATACATACATGAATCCTGAACACATAATAATAATAATAATAATAATAATAATAATAAAACTCTTTATTCTTAAGAAAAGGCGAGCTTATTGCCTGCAGGCAATATTTTAGAGCTAACCTATACTATTGTAAGAACATTATTTGCGAGTAGACTACATAACTTAACCTATATAAAGAGTATGACAAATAAAATAGAGGAGGATAGAAAGAAGTATATACTTTACTCTTTGTGGGCACAGATTTGCCACATCAAAATAATCTAACACCTATAAGGACGCTAAAGTTTTAAAAGGAGGGGAATGGGAGGGGAAAGGGAATTTATCTGGAGGATTTCAAATGCTCTCTGAGTCTGTTTTTAAAAGTTGTTATGCTTGGCGCGGTTCTCACATTTTTCGGCAAAGCATTCCAAAGACGGGCTCCATGCACGGTGAAAGAGAATGAGAAGAAGTCACTGCTGTGACTAGGGATAGAGAGTAGCAGGTTGTTTTTTGATCTCAGAGGGCGTTCATGAGCCGATAGTGCAGTAAATCTGCCGGTAAGATAATTGGGAGCGACGCCATCCAAGATCTTGAAAAGCATACAGAGAACTCGCATGTCTCTTTTCTCCCGGGTCGACAGCCAGTGAAGCTTCTCTCTGTACTCCGTGATGTGGTCAAATTTTCTGAGGCCATGGATATACCGAATGCAAACATTTTGGAGACGCTCAACTTTGGTGGATAACTCCTCTGTGAGGTCGAGAAATGCGACATCTCCATAATCCAGAAGGGGGAGGAGAGCAGACTGATAAATCGTAATCTTGCTTGCATTATACTTTTTTATGGTGGGCTTTCGTGTAACAAATACAAAAAAGATTGAGGGAGATAAACTTTATCCTGTGGGACAACAGTTAAGAATATTCAGGCCTACTTTCGATAACGTTCTGTATTATTCATGTAGTACCAGTAGCTTTAATAATATGACAGCATCCGTGAGCTCGACTTATTACTATAGTATCAAACATTAGGCATGTAGGCATACGAGTATGTGCGCTTGTTCAAATGTAGGTAGGTACCTATGCGCAGGTTTGAAGGCGATCTAGTCATGTCAGTACAATCGTAAGCATTCTGGATTAAAATAACCACTTTAATGCGCGTAGGAAATAAACAGTCGAGTACAACTCGAACGAACTTTCCTGCAAAGTTTAACTTGAGTTACAGCATAAAGTCAATAGCCATATGGAAAAACTCACATCTAGGTATATCTGATAAAAACAGCTTTTTCTATTATATTACTAGCTGACCCGGCGAACTTCTTACCGCCTAACAGTCAATGAATGTCGTGTTACAGATTAGCTGAACTTAATTTATGATTTTATGAAAGTAATACAATGGGCCCGATTGCGTTTCTTTGTGAACTAAAACTAAAATTAGTCCAAGCAAACGAGACAGAGCAATATGTTAGAGCGGAGTATGAAGCGAACGATCGTCTATAAATACTACCCGTTGAACTTATACTCGTCCGAATAAATTCGAGCATATTTCGTGCGGCGTAAGATTTGACCTTGGCGCGCAGTTTTAATGCGAAAAAGTGACAACCGGTCATCTCACACTCCGCTCTAGCGTATTGCCCCGTCTCGTTCACACGGACTAATTTCCGATTTTAGTTCACGAAGAAACGCAATCGAGCCCAATGAATACAAAATAAATAATAAGTTCACTACTTTATTAAGATAATAACACAAAAAGAAACATTTATAATGATCGCCCCAGTAAATCTTCCATTGATATTCCATTCTAGAAATATGAACATAATATTTTTTTATTTATTTTTATTTTTATTTTTCAGAAAACTTACAGCGTTTTATACTTAATACTAACACATAATATATACATCTAAGGCCAATTAAAAGTTTTCACAATTAAATTAAATCTATTGTTACAGCGCAATGAGCAATGAAACAAATGCAGGTTTGGTAAGGGGAAAGGGATAGGGAAGCCATATTATGAGTTATGTAGATGTATGATATATGATGATATATAACGTACATACATATATACATACATACACTTGCACAAACAATAAATTAATATAAATAATACGATACGGTAATAATAAAATGTAAAAATATAGGTAATATAAATATATATATATATATATATATATATATATATATATATATATATATATATATATATATATATATATATATATATATATATATATATATATATATATATATATATATATATATATATATATATATATATATATATATATATATATATATATATATATATATATATATATATATATATATATATATATATATATATATATATATATATATATTTGATAGTTTTGTGTATATATTCTTTTTAGAATTGATCAATAAGATGATTATAAAGTAAATAATTATAAAAGCCACTTACATCGTGACGAAGGATTCCCTTGATCGGATTCGGGAATGCTTTAGGTGTTAACGAGAATGATGAATGCCTCTCACTTGCGGAATATTTCCTCTTTCCGCAAGTGAGAGGCATTCATCATTCTCGTTAACACCTAAAGCATTCCCGAATCCGATCAAGGGAATCCTTCGTCACGATGTAAGTGGCTTTTATAATTATTTACTTTATAATCATCTTATTGATCAATTCTAAAAAGAATATATATATATATATATATATATATATATATATATATATATATATATATATATATATATATATATATATATATATATATATATATATATATATATATATATATATATATATATATATATATATATATATCTTATCTTAATATATATAAATTACGTGTCACGTTGTTTGTCCGCGATGGACTCCTAAACTACTTAACCGATTTGAATCAAACTTGCACACAATGTGCAGTTTGATCCAACTTGAAAGATAGGATAGCTTACGTCTTAATTTATAGTCGCGATATTATTTTATTGCAATGTCTATTATTTGACATTCGCAATTATCTGTTAGTTCCAAACGATTTTAACAGATGGCGTTATCTATTGAGTAATCCATAGATGGCGCTGCTATGTTAAACCTACAAACGTCATAAGTCGGCCAAGCGTTATTCTAAAATCAAAATATTGTGAAGGTAATACAGTGAAATTATTCCTGCTTTTTAATTATTTGTGCTTCATTGTTCAAAACTCTTTAATTAAAATATATACATGTAAGTATTATCACATAGTTATAAAAGTGGAATAACTGCAGTATAGGAACCTCTCTCCAATTTTTTTCATTTTAATGCTAAATCTGGAAGAAAATTGTGTCGGTCGCTATAAATAAGCGAGATATAGGCATTCAAAGTTTAAATTTTAAAAACAGGCCAAAATAATATAATATAAAAATGGATGTTGGTATATCTGTATGCCCGTGTGTCCGATTTTAATAGACTCCGAAACCGTTTGACCGATCACCATGAAAGTTGGCATATATATGTATTTTATATATATCCGCTTTGTTTTTATATATATCCGGTTTTTATATATATCCGCTTTGTTGCAACTTTCAACTAGACGGCGCTGCAGCACACCAACTTCTATACTGCTCAACCGATCGCAATGAAAATTGGTATACATTGGTATTTGAGAACAGATATAACACGGGCAACGCCGGGTAATACCACTCGTATATATATATATATATATATATATATATATATATATATATATATATATATATATATATATATATATATATATATATATATATATATATATATATATATATATATATATATATATATATATATATATATATATATATATATATATATATATATATATATATATATATATATATATATATATATATATATATATATATATATATATATATATATTTATATCTATATATATATATATATATATATATTATACATCGCAATGTATTTATAATGTTAATATACATATGAACTTTTGTAGAAAATATTGTACTGACTAGAAAGCATTGTTATAGTGTAGTGGCGATTGCCACAGCCTACGTACCCAACGGACGAAGAAATACCAATCAAACCCGAAGGCTGTTTATCGTATTTCTAATTTCTTCGAAGCAAGTATTTGAAGATAAATTAAAAATATCCAAACATTGAAAGTTGAGGTTATATGATCGAAGTGCTCTATAAAAATACATATTTTGACCATAATTGGTATTGACTCTCGGTAGATAAAATAAATCGCGAGCCCTGATATTATTTCATATTTCACAAGAAATTTATACTTAATTAAAACTTATTTTTTTTCTTCCCTACCACTAATTTTCGATTACTGGTGAGATCTAAACCATACGCAATCTTAAAAGCAATTCGCGACGCAATGAATATTGAATTTCGAACGCGCGCCATCTCATTCAATTTAAAAATCAAATTGCAAACGTAGGTCGCCGCGAGCCTTCGAATTCGAATTTGGAACGATCCACGTATCCCAAGCGTCGATTAAACTAATTTATGGCGGACTTTAAATATGATTTGTGTCGCTTGTATATAAGATATCTCAACCGAAAATTTTCAATATGATTTCGGTTCAACACCGCATCTGTGTACCGAATTTCAAGTCTCTAAGTTCAATATTGCTATATTGAAGTATGACTAGCGCGCCCTCTGGTGGACCGATTTTAACGAAAATCTTTTGAACTTTTGCCATGATCAAATGATGCCTGCATGCCAAATTTAAGCTCAATCGGATGGGCGCTATCGTAGACGAATACACACAGACAGATGGACAGCCATACAGACACACAGACAGTCTATAAATGGTCTTAATCATCTCGGGGGGCGGTGGGGGGGGGGGGGGGGGGGAGGGGCAAAAAGTATATATCCGTCTTCATGTAGATTTTTTAGCGTGTTCACCATACTTTACCTCTTCGTTGGTTCGATTGGTGAAGCAAAAATAATGAGATACGCAGTCATGGTCGCCTACGTCGCTAGTATTATGTCCCGCACTCTTTATCCCGTTTACACGGCGGATCGAACCCGTTAGCATTTTTTCTACCGATCCCATTATGATCGACGGGATCTATAGATCGCAGAAACACCACCTGACGTTGTTCCCACGCGCCCGCGCCGCTAGATCACAATTGATCGATCCATTTTACGAAATCCGAAAAAAAATAAACATCTGTTATCCGTTTGCTGCTTAAACTTCCTTGTTAGCTTGTTTTTTGTGATACATAAAAGGGTTGTGGTTGTGTGTTATCATCATAAAACGATGTTAAGGAAGGGTTCCACCATTGATTATATAGGGTTGTAGATTGCTCAATAGCATATTACATTTTGGCAACCCTTCATCGTCGGCATTGCATTGGCGGCGATACTAATAGCAACTTATTTACCCATCTATAATAACATTGATAAAGAATGTTTTTTATAAAGGGCTGATTGACTAAAAAACCCAATAATTTAACCAATGATAACCAATAAAATTTTAAAATTACACAACATTAACTTAAACTTGGTATAAATAAGGTGGAAAAGGTAATAAGTCATATTTTAAAGTATAGGTCTGCTTTATTACTTATTTATTTATTTATTTATTTAAGAATTAATTACTATGAAACATTGATTAGCTTATAAAAATAACAGGAACCGAATGGCAAAACCTTAACCTTTTGCTTATTTGTTTCTGTCACCCAACTGGGACTAGCCCGTTCTAGGGTGGACAGGACTCCAATATTACAATCAAGTTTGCTTGATTGCATGGTTGCTTATAAATATACAAGTTTTAGTAAAAAGCTAATGACACTAAATTGCCCTAAAATGTAGTCTTCAGAATAAAATAAAAAAATAATAATAATAAAAAAAATATTAAAAGATAATATAATAAATAAAATGCAATTCCATTATTTAATCGGCAATAAATATCATATAAAATTCGATTAAATAAAATAAATAAAGTTATATGTGAGAAAAGAAAGAAACAGTCATTAATATTTATTAATATAAAATTACCTAGTCTAAAAAGTATACCTCATTGTCAAAGTCAAATAATTTTTGGTAGTTAGTTCAATGTTAAAATATACTTAACATATATGTTTAAAAATATGTTAATAATTTGTGCACCTAAGTTTTATTATACTATTATTTCTAACATTTGATTTATGGTTAGTCTGTCATGATTCGATAACCATTTCTTTAATTTATTTTTGAATCCATTATTATTATTGTCATAAATTGTAATATATTTCATATTTTTTATATTATTTATTTATTTGTTTTATAAACTTTATTTTACGACATTTCATATTAATTTTTATTTCCATGTTCAGGCTTTATCGATATTTTAAGTTTATTTTGAATTCACTTATCTGCTTTATATTTTATCACATTTTGTATGTTTCATTTTAATACTATGTGCATATGAATAAATCATTGTCATATCCTTGGTACAAGTTATGGCATAGTTAAGCAGATTATGCAATTAATACAATGTAGATTAATATTTTTGAATGAATTTCAAGGGGGGGGGGGGGCGAACCAGTCACCTCAGAAAGTTTCAACGATATTAGATCGTTCTTTATAATAAAAACGTAATAGTATATGTAGTAATATAAATTGATGATTTCTAAATATAATTTTATTTTAATTTTTGGTAATTTATTTTGTATATTATTAATACATATTAATACTTATTAATGCATATATAAATATATGTAAATTTTTAACATGTTTTAAAATAAAATAATATTGACAATTTTCATGACATTTTCTTACGAATTTTTATTAGGTAATTAAGATATTTCTGTTACATTAAGTATGATTTTTTTTATTTATATAAATATAATATTATACATTTCTTAGGATAACTAAAATAAATTGTCTACCTTGTAACAGGCGGCAGCCTAATTAGGTTAAGACTTTTGTATATTGAATGTACTCATAATTTGAAATCAATAAATATTTAGAATTTTGAATTTCTGTCTCCCGTGAGGTGAGCGTGGAAGCCTTTGGACAACAACAGTCCGCCGTTTAGTTGCGCCACACGCCCGTAAAAAGCCAACGCCTTACCCAGGTTAATCAGCAACTTGCGGTGTCAACTACAACGGGCGAGCCCGTCACCACAGGACGTTTTAACGATTTTCTCGTTCTGTCGCCCTGCAGTGAACGTAGAAGACTTTGGACAGAACAAATCCAACGTCCAGCTACGTCACAACCCGCAAGAAGCCAACGCCTTACCGCGAGATAGCCAGTGTTACCTGGCGGGCCGACACTCGCGCCCTTGCTTCCAATTGTGACCAGATTTCTCCGGTCTCTCGATTGGTTCCGATTTCGAGGTAGCTTGCGCGGTCCTCTCCCTTACGAAGCGGTGAAACGGAGTGCACCGAATCTATCGCGGACCAAGGCGTCCTTTGCCCGACTCTGAACCGGGATCGGATGGCCAATGGTCATTTCAAGAGCAGTCGCCGTAAGGTAGACAACTACCCCCGCTCTATAGGAAACAATACAGTTCCCAGACTCCCCCCATTGTTAGTCGGAGAGCACAATCGATTGGCTTGCGCCGCTCGGTGCGCAGACCGTCCAGGAGCGCCAGAGGATTGATTCCCAGGGGAGACTGGTTGACCCAGTGTCCTACCCAGGCTCGCACCCCATGCGTGGAGGCCATCGGATGGGTGTTGACCCGTGAGTGTGACCGACCTTGAAACAGAATGGGTCTTCGTGGCCAACTCAGCAAGGGCCCATTAGCTCCCAAATGTCAGCATTCAGGGTGTTGAAAGTTTCGCATACCCTTATAAAATAAGAATTACGCCTGTATTTGGTTTTAATGCCAGGTACAAGAAGGAGTGGCCTATTTCTAAGTGCCCGGCTAGGAGTGCGGAGAGATATTTTAGATAGTAGTTCAGGACAATCAATCGAGCCATTTAAAATTCGTAGTAAAAGTGAGACGTCAGCTATGAGGAGGGTTGGGAGAAAGGTTGTGGGTGGTGGCGGAGAGGGGAGGATGGGGGGAAGGTTGCGGGAGGTTGTCTGCTTGCCGGGAAAGTCTAGGGGTGACACAACCGATTTTTTTTACTCAATATAGTTTAAAACGTTTTACCGCCATCTATCCGATAGTTGCTAAAGTAATCTGAATTGGCGCGAAACTTTTTGTTTACTTTCTGTCACACGTCATAACACGTAAGGGTCGCTCTTCGATTGCTGCTGTCCGTTTTCTCCAAGACCTTGGTGGCATTCCTGATCGCAGATATTAGTGTTAGTATTGAAAGTAGCCTATTAGTCAGTACTACTCAAAAACAAAGGCTATATATTTCGTATGCCCAGATACAGGCTGTTCGGTCTAATTGGGCATTCATCTATTTTTTTAAAAATTTATTTATTTATTTATTTAAGAATCAATTACTATAAAACATTGATTTGCTTAAAAAAAACAGGAACCGAATGGCAAAACCTTAACCTTTTGCTTATTGGATTCTGTCACCCAACTGGGACTAGCCCGTTCTAGGGTGGACAGGACTCTAATATTACAATCAAGTTTGCTTGAGATTGATTGCTTACAGATGTACAAGTTTTAGTAAGAAGCTAATAACATTAAAATGCCTTAAACTGTGGTTTTCAAAAAAAAATTATAATAATTTATATTAAGAATATTAAATGATAATATAATAAATAAACTGCAATTTCATTATATAATCGGCAATAATATAAAATTCGATTAAATAATATAAATAAAATTATACGTGAGAAAAGAAAGAAACACTCATTAATATTTAATATATGTTAAGTAATAAAGGATTTAATATAAAAATATCTTGTCAAAAAGAGTACAATTCATTGTCAAAATAATATATAACAACAAAGTCTAATAATTTTTGGTAGTTAGTTCAATGTTAAAATATATTCAACATACATGTTTAAAAATATGTTTAAATTGTGCACCTAAGTTTTATTAAACTATTATTTCTAACATTTGATGTATGGTTAGTCTGTTATGATTCGATAACCATTTCTTTAATTTATTTTTGAATTCCCTAAATGTCAAATTCATTTTTATTTCCATATTGATCAGATTGTAAAATCTCGGCGCAATGAAAGAGTAATGTCTTTGTTCAGATGATGTTTTCGTATGGGTATGGGTTGTATTCATTTTCTTATTGCTTATATAAATAGTTACAAATTATATCTGTACGATCACACTGTTAACTCTCTACCAAGTTGTAACAAATAAATAAATAAATTAATAATTAGATCAATTGAGCAAGGTACCGCTACATAATCGAATTTATCCAAAGAAATATTATTTGTACATAAATAAGAAGTAAGTTTCCATTTATTGTTGAAACATTACTATCAACCTAACCCTTTGGGAGGCCACGGTCTTCCACTTCGATCAAGCCGGGATAACACACTCGCTATTGCGATACATCATTCTTCTGTTTACACGCACTCTTTTACAGTCCATTCTGCTCGTTTATGGAATCAGCTCCCTCACTCTATCAGGCATGCACCTTCGCTGCATACTTTCAAAAAATTGTTGAAGAAACATCTATTTTTACACAGCCACTAACCAAATACCTCACCTTGTCCTCTCCTTTATCCTTCCCTGGGCAACCTTAGCATAAGTTACTGACATGTATCTGTATAAGTTTATTTTAAATTTAACTTTACTAATTCTTTGTGTATTGTACGGTGAAAATTAGGAATTATTTTATCAAATGGTTGACTGTAAGATATCGCTATAGCGATAAGTCCGCCATTTTTTAAGTCATTTTTCATAAGTCCGCCAGGTTAAAAGTCACTAATTATGAAAATTTGTATGAAGACATAAATAATATAGATTGGAAGCCACTGCTTGCTATGACACACTCAAATGAGGCAACTGAGCACTTTATAACCACTCTGAAAGCCACAATAAGCACGCATAGTAAGGAACATTATATACCACACCGTAAAAGAAGAATAAAGCCATGGGTCACACCAGGACTCTTAAATAGCATAAAAAATAGAGATAAGCTACACATACAAGTCCACAGAAACCCTCAGGATCTTATATTAAGGCATAAGTATATCAAATATCGAAATTTCTGTAAAAATATAATAATTAGGGTCAAAGAAATGTACTACACAAAGGAGTTCTCCTCAAATGCAAGGAACCCCAGGAAAACATGGGGCTTAATTGATGAACTGACCAATCGGAAGCCGCCCAGATCACCAGGCCTGAAAGAGGTTATTATCAATGGGGAAAAAGTCAATGTAAATAATGAAACCATTAAAGATACTGCTGACCATTTTAATAATTTCTTCTCAGATATAGGAGCTAGCTTGGCTAAAAAAACGTTAGAATCTTTGAGTTGTACGGAGGCAGAATTGTCACATAACCTTGTCAGTATGAAAACTGTATCCCAAACGATATTCCTAGAACCAGCAGATACTTTAGAGATAAAAAAAATCATCACTGACCTAAAAGATAAAACTTCAACTGGCAGCGATGGTATCTCCTCGAAAATACTCAAAGGATGTAGCGATAGTTTATTAATTCCTATCACGTTTATTGTTAATCTGAGTCTCTCAAGTGGAGTATTTCCCCAGTGCCTGAAAACAGCCGTAATTTCGCCAATTTTTAAAAGCGGAAATCTATGCGATGTCAACTGTTACCGTCCTATCAGTTTAATAAATACACTGTCTAAAGTAATTGAGCTAGCAATAAAACGTAGGTTATTGATGTTCTTAAATAAACATAATGTGCTATCAACCACACAATATGGCTTTCGTTCTGGTAGATCTACTCAAGATGCTATTGCCTTCTTAACTGAAGAAATAGTGTCCAGTCTCGATGAAGGGGAAAAGTGTCTGGTGGTCTTTCTGGACCTGTGCAAGGCTTTTGATACGGTGTCACATATTTTATTGCTGAAAAAACTAGACAGGTGTGGTATCCGTGGGAAGGCCTTGCAATGGTTTACCGACTACCTCTCGAATAGGTCACAAGTCACCAAAATAAACGGTACAGTGAGTTCTGAAAGGTACATTACGTATGGAGTTCCCCAGGGTAGTGTGTTAGGGCCAAATCTTTTTCTAGTCTACATTAATGACCTTACAAATGTGTCTTTGCATGGAGGAAAGGCACTACTGTTCGCTGATGATACTGCTCTAGTTTTTCGTCAGAAAACATGGCCAGCCGAATACCAAATCGCTGAATGGGGCCTAAGCAATATTAACTTTTGGCTAAAAAATAACCTTCTTATGCTAAACAAAGAAAAACCTAGTTACATCACATTTTCCATAACTAATAATAGAAATTTTAAACATGTAGGCCTCAAAATTCATACGTGCAATACAACTGCTCCAATAAGGCCAGAACACTCTTGCTGTACGTGTACTATTATAGAGCATAAATCACAAGCGAAATATCTTGGCCTAACATTTGACAGTACACTAAGATGGGATATTCATATCGGTATTCTGACGGCCAAAATACGAAAATCCATCTTTCTCTTTAAGACCCTCAGAAAAGTAGTTCCTCTTCAAACGCTCAAAACTATTTATTATGCGCTAGTTTACAGTAAAATATCATATGGTATTCTGGGCTGGGGAGGATGTACGCGAACTGCTTTAGACCCAATTGTTAAGGCTCATAAAGCATTACTTAGGGTTATGGCTAACAAACCTTGGAGATACTCTTCCAATGACCTGTTTAGTGAGTTGGAGTTGCTGGATATTAGGCAAATATATGCGAAAGTAGTCCTCATAAACTATATACAAAATCCCCATCTACACCAAATCACTAAACATACAACACAAACGAGGAGCACCACTACTCATAAGCACTTGCATCCCAAAACAATGACAACGTTTGCGCAAAGACACTTTTCATACATAGCGCCCAAGATTTTTAATGAGTTACAATTTAATTTGAAGTCGACCACTAATGGAATAAAAACAAACAAACAAATTTCTCCGCTACTTTTGGAATTTGGAAGACATGAGATTGAGGTGCTCATCTCCGTCATTCTCCATTAAACACCTAATATTTACACTGACAAATAAATCTTATCTTTTTATTTGTTGCTACTAGGATAATTATTATCTTTTTATTCTGTTTTATTTATTGACTAGCTACTTGACTATTTTAATTACTGGCTTTTCATTTTATTTTAATTATTTATTTTTTATTTTTCAAATTATTATCCTGCTATTTTTCTCTACTTACTGATTATCACTGCAATTATAATTTTATTGTATTTTATTATTATAATTATTTTAACATTTTTTTTACTGGATATATTTTGATTTCATTATTTCTTTTTTATTTTTCAACATGATTATAATTTAGGTATTAGTTATCATTAGAATAACTCTTGAAATTTATGCTAAGTATTTATTAGAGTTATTAGATTTACTATATTTCATTTATTTTTTAATTTTTGTTTTTCTCAGTAATAGTACTTTAATAAGTGTACGCACAATATAAAATGTACAAGTGACTTAGTCGAGTCTACCTTGGTACGGGCTTCGGCCTAGTTAGGCAGACTTTGTGAATAATGTTTTTGAAAAATTACTTACGAAAATAAATTTATTCTTATTCTTATTCTTATTTGTGCATAAATTGTCTTTTTTATAAAACCAGCGTAATATTCATTAAGTTATGTTTTTATAGCACAATAAAGTTATTCTATTCTATTCTATTCTATTCAACAAAGTGACTGTGGATTTGAACGGGTTTCAGATTGTTTAATTATATTTAAATCGTAATTCTCAATAAAATACAGTTAAATGGTCAATATAAAATGGCAAAAATCCAGTAGCAGAAAAGTGATAAAAGCCGATGATATGCCCAAAACTGTTGCCAGTGATCCTATTTTGATGTCACCTAATTAGGCTATAGCCTGTTGTAAGGCGGACATTTAAATTGTATAAATATGTATATGACCAATATAAATCTACGTAAAAAGAAGATAATAAATTTGAATCAAAGTAAACTTGAAAAAATAAAATTGTAAACCATAATCACAATAAATAAAAATGGTGTATAATTATTACAGGCTTAAATGCAGCAAAGTGCATCAAAAATGTAAAAATAATAGCGCCACCTGCGTCATCGTCGCAAACTACTATCGGTTCTGTCCATTTCGGTTCTGATGGTATGTTTGTTTATCTTGGGTCAGTTCAATTTACGGTTCAACTTCCATCCGGTAGCCTCCACAAAGAGGTACTAACCTGGATAAGGACTCTGTGAACCATGCCACGGCTGTGTCGTGGACAGGTGATTAGTTGTTCCAACGCGGGGTAACACGTCGTGCGATACTGGGCAGTTTGCGCATAGTGCGGCGTGTGTCAACAGACTATACACTCGGCGGTTAACCGGAGGGTCTGGAAACGGTCTGATACGATTCGAACAGGGTGGTTGACCTGATGACAGATATCTTTAAAACGATCTGTCGTCCACCCGATCCCGCGTGTGATATCGACGGGCAAAAGGCGGCACGATCCGCTATAAATTTGAACTGAATTATTGCTGACTATAAATTTGAACTGAATTATTGCTAACATCAGGTAGAGGCCGCGCAAGCGATTTTGAATCTGTGACCAGGCTGGAGGGCGGTGAAATCCGTCCAATTCTGGTAGTGGTGGCGTGAGGTCGGCCGCTGGGTTTACTTCACAATGCCTCGCTGTAAGTTGGAATAGTTATACAGTAGACGGTGTTGTCCCTAAGACTCTGCTTTCACTCCATAGGAGATAGAATGATCAGATATCGTTATAACTTCCTGAGGTGGCAGGTTCATCCGTAGTAGTCGACAACGCTCAAGTGCTCCATCGCCTTTCATAAAGGCTCATTTCGCTGATTTCAAAACATTTTTATTCTTCAAAGCGCAATTTTCCGGCGGTTTCAGGCGACCGCGTCGGGACTGAAGCTATTGAATGTTACCATCCCACATCAATACTTGTTATCAATCAGCCCTCGTATGTGCAATATGCATAGTTGGCGGTGGCCTCAGCGATTAATTAACCGGTAACCGGTCGGTTATCTAACTATAGTCAGAGGATTAAACGCCGGTTCAAGTTGCAGTTGCATTTCGTCGGTGCACCTTGAAGCTGTGCTGCGCATTTTTATGCAACGATTTTGATTTCAAACTGCACGCAACAGCTAAACACATGTGCGTTTGTGGCGCGACCGCAACGACAAGACATATTATATATATATATATATATATATATATATATATATATATATATATATATATATATATATATATATATATATATATATATATATATATATATATATATATATATATATATATATATATATATATATATATATATATATATATATATATATATATATATATATATATATATATATATATACATACATATATATATATATATATATATATATATATATATATATATATATATATATATATATATATATATATATATATATATATATATATATATATATATATATATATATATATATATATATATATATATATATATATATACATATATATATATACATATATATATATATATATATATATATATATATATATATATATATATATATATATATATATATATATATATATATATATATATATATATATATATATATATATATATATATATATATATATATATATATATATATATATATATATATATATATATATATATATATATATATATATATATATATATATATATATATATATATAATTTATATAACAACTCTTATTTATACTTACATTTCTTTAGCAGTGATTTATTGATAGACAAAGAGAAAGAACAAAAAACATATGAAAATGAAATTTTACATTAAGATTATAACCATTGTAACCGACCTTAAGTCCATTACATGCAATCAACAAATGCATCGATTTCCAGTGAAATACACTGACACAATTCAGCTATTATTTTAACCCGTGCAGCCATGAATCAGCACGATGAAACAATACTTTTACTCGGAATATTTGCATCATTTATCGGCCTATATAAACCGGCGAAAAAGCAACCAAATTATCATTTCCCGAGTGATCACCTTCCCCCAAGGTTGCGACGGCATATTCGGCGAATTCGGCTCCTTGGTTTCCTTTCCTTATCCTCCCTAGTCTCGAATCATCAGTCTGTAATCCCACAGACTCGAGCCGTGCCCAGTACAAGATACTAGGAGCACACATACAATCCTCATCCGTATATCCTCGTAACCGCAGTCGCGCATCTATACACTCGCGTCAACATAACTTGTTCGGGAAGCGTTATAACTGGCAATATCAAACTTTCAATCAATAAATACCTTCTACTTCATTCAAAGCCGCCTTTCAATACGGAGATAACTCGTAAGTTGATACCACCACCTCACACCGAACAATTTGGAGTCTAGTGAGGGGTGGTCCCTCACACCATGATTAATTATTTTGTACCAAAAATATATATTTTTAAATATTACAAAAAACTATTCATGTAAACCGTTTAAGGGATTAATAGTCATTAGATGAAATAGGGGGGACAAAGGACTGATAAGACTTTTTAATGGTTTCCTTAAAGTGACTTTTACCTGATGAAAAAATATCAATGTACCCGAACCTATCGTTATACGTTGTCATTGCTCTATTTATTGGGGAATGCTTCGTATAATTAGAGTTATATCTCTTTACATAAAACAGGTGCGGATTCCGAGTAATGCGAGGAGCCAGAATAGATACCTTTTCGACCAGATACGCACTGTCAAAAATATTGTTTATTACATTGTACAGAAACATCGGGATTTAATGGACCCTTGCTGAGTTGGCCACGAAGACCCATTCTGTTCAGGGTTGGTCACACTCACGGGTCAACACCTATCCGACGGCCTCCATGCATGAAGTGCGAGCCTGCGTAGGACTCTGGCATTATGGTTAGTTCCCCTGGGAATCAACCTTCTGGCGCTCCTGGACGGTTTGCGCACCGTGCGGCGTAAGCCAATCGACTGTGCACTCTGACTAACAGTCGGGGGAGGCTGGAAGCAGTACTGTTTCCTATAGAGCGGGGGTGGTTGCGGGCCTTACGGCGACTGCTCTTGCAACGACCATCGGCTATCCGATCCTGGGTGATCAGCCGGGCAAAGGACGCTGTGGTCCGCGATAGATTCGGTAAACACCGTTTCACCGCTTTGTAAGGGAGAGGACCGCGTAAGCGACCTCGAACTCGTTACCAATCGAGGAGACTGGAGTAATCTGGTCACAATTGGAAGTAAGGGCGTGAGTGTAAGCCCGCCGGGTAACACTCCTGACTATCTCGCGGTTAAGGCGTTGGCCTCTTACGGGTTTGTGGCGGAGCTAGACGGTGGACTGTTTTGTCCGAGTCTTCTGCGATCACTCCAGGGAAATAGAACGAGTAATCGTTAAAACTTCCTGAGGTGACGGGCTCGCCCGCTGTAGTCGACAACCCAAGTTGTACAGAAACATCATATCGTAGGTTGTACGCCTATCTTCAAGACTATCGAGTGTAAAGAGAGCTAATTTATTTATTATACATTTAGGTACCTGTCATACAATATGTAGGCATTGATTATATATGGTATTAAATTGCTATACTCCATAGTACGACTAGGCAACCCTACAAAAACAGCGAAATACAGGTGGCACTAATAGCAATGACGGCCAAACCAATTTATTTCGTAATACCACTTATTTGGAATGGTTTCCTTGATAAAGGACTGATTAAACCGATAATAACTATAATAACATTCAATTAATAATGCCATCTATCGCATTTTTATATAGGCTGATTACATCACAGAAATAATACGAGAGAAAGAATGCCTATCTGAACATTAAAGAGCGTAATTATTACGCATTGAAACCTGTATACAATAAAAATAAAATACAAACGGAGCTGCCATGGAATTCACAGACCAAAAATGGGGCCCATCATATATATATATTTTTTTTACACTCCTAGGAGGTGAAGGGTGGATTTCGGACTAACGACCGGCGGTGGTAGGTTTAGGACAGCTGTCTTGCCACATGTGAGCGTTCACCTTACCACCCATTCACTCCCCCTTCGAAGCCATAGATGCAGAGATCGCGGTTTTAGATATTTTTTCTAGAAAGGATTTGATTATTTTCCTGGAGAGACCAAGATCTTTAAAAAGGTGAAAATGCCATCAATTAAAAATAGATATCTTATGTAAATAATTCTAAAATAATAAAACTATACTTTTAAAAAATCACGCTTTAATAGCAAAAACGCTAAGAAGCAAAAAAAAATGGGGTGGTGGTTGGTTTGTTGGTATGCAACTTTTTCTTCGAGTACCTACCCTTTTCCCAAGTAGTACTTTTCCTCCCCATAAGAAATAATCGCAACCGGTCATCCATCAATGCAAATTTTAGAAATATATTTCAATTCTCAATTTTTCTATTTCAGAATACAGAATCGTCAAATTACAGAATATTGCAGTAATATAAATTTTCGATATCCATTATTTTTAAGAGAAATAATCACATTCTACTTTTTCATAATCCCGGCCTTCTTTAATATATTTAAAAAAATATATAAATTTATGCATTACGAATCGTAAGGAAAACGCTAAATGAAGTCGAGACTAGAAATGTGTATTTTAGCTACTTTGAATGTATTTTAAGCTACGCTATTAGTACTTGGGGTAATTGTTATGCGTGCCACAGAAAACCTCTATTCAAACTGCAAAAAAGAGCAATACGCATTATAGCAAATTTGAAATGGGACGAATCCTATAGAAGTCATTTTAAACGATTGAAAATTCTAACGTTCATTTCATTGTACCTTTTCAATGTACTAACGGATTTCCACAAGAAAAGAGACCATAAAAAAAACCGATCTTCATGACATAAACACCAGAAATAAATCAAAGTACATATTACCTAGTGCAAAGTAAAAAATTGCGTGACAAGTCAAGGAATACTCCGGTCCCGATTTTTTTAATATGTTACCTCCATATATTAAAGACACTAAAAATAACAAAATATTTAAAACGTCGTTAAAAAAGTTTCTTTTAGAGAATATTTTTTACACCTTTGAAGAATATGTACAATTCACCACGGGCGATATTCAAGCAGAATAAATTGATTTTATTTGTAAATGATGAATGTTTGTAAATGATTATAATTTGTAATTTAGTTTCTAAATTTTACATATTTTTAAATATTATTTGTTTAAAATGAATAGAACTAAATATTATTATTATTGTGATTTGTAATATTAAATAATATTTTAATTTTAATTTGAATCAGTAAAAAAAATGTAATTTAATTTATCATTCTTTAAATTGGAATTACTTCATATGCTTTTAATTATTATTATTTTGCTTTTTCTTTATTTTACGGTTTTTAAATTTTTATTATTGATATTACATTTTCTTTTCTTTTTTCTCTTGAATTTTATTCGGTACCCATAGGAGGATTTAATATAAGTTTAAATATTATTTTGACTGATTTTGATACTGTCTTCATTTGTTTTTTATTTTTCTGTGAATTCTTTAATTTGTAATTGCTCAAACTGTTTTTTAATTTAATTTTGATTTTGAGAATTAAATGATAATCAAATTTTGAGAATTAAATTAGCGCAGAACTATATATCAGGTGGCGAACACAATAGATCAGCAATGTTCGCAGTGTTACAAGGCTCATAAAGACCTTAGAAAAGCCCCACACAACAAATTCAAAAAAATAGGGGAGTCCATTAATATCAATAGCACAAGATATTATTCTATCAACACCTCTTTTCCTATCTTTTTTTGTGCAAAAGTTTATGTATTTTCCGTCGCGCCACATCGAGTTTCCACAGCTCAAGTAAGCAGGTCGCGGCCAAACAACTTTTCCTCCCAAGCCATTTTCGTGAGCCGACGACCTTTCGGGTTTTTCCACCTGTTTTTTTGGGCTTGATGCCATGGTAGAGCATCATGGTTCGACCATTTTCCACCTGGCGGTTTGTAATTATGTACAAATTTTCGCTTTTTCTATTGCATCAGGTCCTCACCTTAGATAATTTCGGTTTCGGTTGTAATTTCAAATTGGAATAAGTTTCAATTCAAAGCCATGTTATTTGTTAACCGACTTCAAAAAAAGGAGGAGGTTATCAATTCGGTTGTATCTTTTTTAAAATGTTTGTTATTCCATTTATGAACAGATTTGGAAAATTCTTTTTTATTTGAAAGAATATTTTATTTATTCATTTATTTATTTATAACGTACAAGAAAAAATTCAAGGATATTCTTACTGTTGTACATGGGGAATAATTAAAAACAAACATTATTATAGTGAAAAACATAGCTCTACGCATATAAATATGGTAGCATATCCGATATGAGGCGAAATGGCACAACCAACTAGACCTAGAAGGTCTGTCTCTGGCTGTGCTGTGTTATACCAACTGTATGTTTGTAACTCGCGAACTGACGAAGGTGATCAATTTTCAAATATTTCTAAATCTAACAAATGTGTTGTTTACACAAATTAAACTAAAATTTAAAGTAGAAAAAATTATGTATGCAATTAAGGACTAAAAATAAGTAATAATATATAGAAATATATGAATAAACACTACATTCTAATATACATATATATATATATATATATATATATATATATATAAAGGGTCCGCCAAATAACTTTTTTTTTTTGAAAATGCTATAAAAAAAAAACTACTGAATAATTTTTCAAATTTCTTTTTTTATTTGAAAGTACAATCCCTCCGGTTAATGATGGAAAATAATTTCATTCAAATGGCTGCCTCGGCTGGCCATGCAGTAGCCTACACGATGGGTCCAATTTTTAAGTACATTATCGATTGTGTGCAGCTGTATTTCACCAATGGCTTCACGAATATAGTCCTTTAAAGCGTCAATTGTCTCTGGTTTGTCGGCGTAACACTTATCTTTGACGGCACCCCACAAAAAGTAGTCCAACGGTGTCAAATCGCAGCTCCGAGGTGGCCAAACGACATCAGCTCTGCGGCTGATAATGCGATTTTCAAAAACAGGGCGCAAAACATCAAGTGTAGCGTTGGCTGTGTGGCACGTAGCGCCGTCCTGTTTAAACCAAATGTTGCCAATATCCTCCTCTTCAATTTCTGTGAACAAAAATTCGTTCAACATGGCCCGATAACGATCGCCATTGACGGTAACGGCCACTCCTTGCTCATTATCGAAGAAAAATGGCCCAATTATGCCTCTGGACCAAAATCCGCACCAAACAGTGACTCGTTTTGGGTGCACCGGCTTTTCAATGAATGCGTGCGGGTTTTCTGTGCCCCAAATGCGACAATTCTGCTTGTTTACATACCCGCCAAGATGGAAATGAGCTTCATCTGAAAAGATGATTTTTTTGGCAAAATCCGCATCTTTTGCAAGTCGATCGCAGGCCCACTTAGCGAAGCGAAAACGCATTGGATGGTCAGTTGGCTTCAACTCCTGAACCAATTGGACTTTGTACGGCGCCATACCAAGGTCTTTACGCAAAATTCGTCTCAATGATGTCTGCGAAGTGTCCAATTGTTGAGAACGACGGTGAACTGATGTTAATGGCGATTCACGCACACTTTCGGCCACAGCAGCAATATTCTCGGGTGTACGCACTGTTTTTGGCTTTTCACGCGTTGGATTATCGATGAGGATGCCAGTTTCTTTCACTTTTTTCACAAGGTAACAAACATACGGAGCTGACGGTGCTTCTCTTCTTCCAAAATCCGTACGCAATTTTCGCACACATTCTGCAACATTACCATGATTTTCAAAGTAATGTCGCAAGATTTCCCAGCGTTGTTCAAGCGTATACACAACCATATTCGTTCAGCGGAAGGATAAAACTAATTATCTGTCAAATCAGACATGAGGTAAGTGTTGCCATACACGAAATAAGCACTAGTTGAAAAGAAAAACGTTACATGGCGGACCCTGTATATATATATATATATATATATATATATATATATATATATATATATATATATATATATATATATATATATATATATATATATATATATATATATATATATATATATATATATATATATATATATATATATATATATATATATATATATATATATATATATATATATATATATATATATATATATATATATATATATATATATATAAGAAAATGATATGTAATATTGCACAATTTTACAAATACATATTTTTTAATATTCACCCTACAGTATTAATAAGATCTTTAGTTTTTGAACGCCCAATATCTAGAAGCCAGTTTTTTACTTCCAGATTGCTCCCATTTTTATCAAAATCCTGTTCTGATGATGGGATCCATGAGGAATTGAGAAAACTACTCAAATATTATTATGTGAAGTTGAAAATTCACATTTTGGTTCAATTCTGATGACAATGCATTTTTTTAATGATAAGCATAACTTGATTCTACACCCTGGGTTGGCTGCCGACGAATGGAATTCTTAACGATCAACAGCACATACCTACTACAAATGCAAAACAAAATAATAAATGTTCACAGTAAAATACACAAGAACCTAACAGTAGTAAAGTTAAATTTAAAATAAACTTATACTAATATATGTCAGTAACTTATGCTAAGGTTGCCCAGGGAAGGATAAAGGAGAGGATAAGGTGAGGTATTTGGTTAGTGGCTGTGTAAAAATAAATGTTTCTTCAACAACTTTTTGAAAGTATGCAGCGAAGGTGCATGCCCGATAGAGTGAGGGAGCTGATTCCATAAACGAATTATCTAGAACATCGAATCATCTAGAATCATCTAGAATTTCAATTTTAAATAGAATTTTAGGCTCTAAAAAAATCTGTAAAAATTAATTCAAACACCTGATAATATAGACCAGGTATGGGCAACCTTTGACATGTTGAGGGCCAAAGTTTAGCGTGCAAATACGTTTGCAGGCCGCGTTTAAAAGTACTTAGTGCATTTTAAAGTAGTGATAATATTTTTTGCGATAGATATTAGACATGAAATAATACGACAATGTTATTTATTATAGTACAATTTATTAAAATACCAAAATGAAATTTTAAAAAATGGTACATTATAAATGGTACATATAAACAAATAGGCTTACCATTGTGCAAGATAAAAAAGAATTCTCCAGTCCATTTTTCTTGAACCTGGCGACCCTCTGTATCTATTTTTCGTTTCTTTCCACCAGACATCATTTTTGTTTACTTTTCGTTCAATAAACACAATAACAAACTAAGTTAGTAACCACTTAAGATGCACACAAAGTCACAAAGCAAGTTGACGGCTCGAGCAGTTCGCTAGGATATCGCTTGTCCAAGTTATCATCTCGGTAGCTCAAATAGAACTGAACTAACGTTCAATCGAATCATTCAAATATCTGTCGACGGGCCTTGCTAGAGGCCCGTGACATCTTCGACTAGGTATTTTGCCTTTTCGTGGGGTTTCACGTGAGCCGGGCCCATTGGCCCGGCTTTCTGGATATGGCATCGCAGGGCTTTGTGCCCTGTGGCAAAACTCATTGTTAGGCTTAGGAACTAACGTTCGAGCCATCATGAGCCATGAAGGGCGTTCACATTCTCGCCGTTCACACGTTCAAACCGGCGTTCACACGTTCAAACCTGCGCCTCGCACTAGCGGCACGAGGCGCAGGTTATTGTTACGCAGTTTGTTATGTCCGATTATTATGGCGATTATCAAAGAGTGAGGCAGCAAACATCAAAGGATTTGATGTTTGCCGCCTCACTGTCACTCTCGTGAGTATAAGTTCCTAATGTAATATTTTTTTTATTGGGTTTTCAAAATGTCAACAAATGTGCCAGTTGTTGCCCATACATGATATAGACAGATACTATTACAACTATGTTCCTATAACACACTTAAAACTATAAACATAAGAATTATACAACATGAAATAAGCCTCATCATAATTAACCGTCATAAATCTGGCTATGGCGAGAAAGGTAGCCAATAATTTTACGACGCGTACACACATGCACACGCACGCACCGAAAAATATACGGCATCTCAAAACTGTACTTTCCATTCATCGGCGTTGTTGCACGGCAATCGCGCGTCCCTTTCCTCATCTCCAGCGAGCCTCGAGCGCGAGAGAGACGACGCGACGGCGCTCTATCTTCCGTTATAAAATTGGCCGTACATAAGAGGAGGACGGCGATACTTTCTTTTTACTCCGCGGGTGTTTCGCAAGAGATTTTTGCCGCTAGGGATGCGATTTGATTAACGGCGGGATGTCGCAATTAATCGATAGTGAGTGAATCGATATCTTTAGGAATGTATCGACAATATACCGGAAAATGTGACCAATTCGAATGTTCAGTAGGTCAACTATAAAAAAAACCTATTCTGAATAAGGAAAAAATGCCCAAACCCTGAAAATTTCTTCATCTTTAATAGGATAAAAACGAATTTACCGCGTTAAGTATGTAGCACCCGAAGTTTCGGCGACGTTGCAGCCGCCGTTGTCTAGGGTAGATTGCGGCTGCAACGTCGCCGAAACATAGGGTGATACAAACTTAACGTGGTAAATTCGTTTTTATCCTATTAATGTCAAACAACCGCAATAGTCTTCATCTACTTAAAAAATATATTTTTCACCTATGATTAATTACTTCTGGCATTAAGTATATAGCGTATTAGATTGCTTAACGTTGTACTACGATTTGGCAACTATGATTATAATACGAAATGCAACGTGTAGATGGCACTCGCAATTTCAAAAAATGATTAATCTTGCCGCCTTTCGTGATATCAGCAGCTAAAAAAAAACAAAAAAGGGAATATACTTAGCGCCATATTCACCTAATAACAGTCTGTCAAATCAGACCTAAATCCATTTATACCAGCAAATTCTATAAAGTTTAATAAAATATATAGAACTACTCGAAGAAGCCGAATACTATGATTATCAAAAAATATTATAAACATTGCTAACCTTCATTATTAGATGTGCCGTTCCCCATCAAAGGGTCGTTTTCCATATTGGTTGTGATTATGTCTTCTTGCAATTTATTTATTTATTTATTTATTTAAAGAAATGCGCATTTTTTTAAACTACAGTACATTAGATATTATCATTAGAGGCTCCTTTGTAAATAGTAGCAAAAAAGAGAGTACCGCAGCCCAGTCCTTCTTTAGATCAACGCTGCCTAACTAGGCCTAGGCGCGTACTAAGGCAAGCGTACCAAGAAAATAGCGGTGTGTGTATACTTCAAACTACATATGTTAAAAGAGCATTTTATATAAGTAGGTATCAGTGTTAGGCAAAATTTAGTCGACTAACGATTGAGGATTGACGATTGAATACGTTAATCGCGATTGGCGACTAACGATTGATTCGTTTAATCGTCAATCGGCGACTAACGATTGATTAGTTTCAATCGTTAGTCAAGATTGACGATTAAACGTTTGCCATTGATATTCTCGACAGCGGCCAACTTCAGTTTTGCGTTTTTCATCGGTCAGTCGGTTGGAGGTTCAGTCCTTTAATCGGTCGGATGTTCAGTCTATCGATCGGTTGGTCGGTCGGTCGATCGGCCGGTCGGTCAGTTGATCCGTCGGTCGGTCGATCGGCCGCTCGGTCGGCCGGTCGGTAGGTCGGTCAGCCGGACGTTCGGTCGATTGGCCGGTTGGTCGGTCGGTCATTCGGTCGGTCAATTGGTCGGTCGGTTAGTCAGCCGGTCGGTCGGTCGGTTATTCGCGATTGATTGATTTAGTCGCGATTACTTCAATCGTTATTAACGTTAGTCGCGACTGAAGCAATCGTGATTGATTAGTCAATTAAAATATTCAATCGATTGATCCAATTTTTGGTAGGTATATCTTTAGTACCTATATATCTATTATTATTATTATTCAATCTTCTTCATCTTCCTCCTCAGCCTGGTTTAATCCACTCCTGGACGTAGATCTCTTCCTTTTTCTTCCGCGTCTCTCTGTCAGCTGCTGCCCTCAGCCAATGGGTTTCTGCCGCTTTCCTGATCTCGTCCAGACATTGCAATTGTGGCTTCCCTACACCTCACTTTATGGCTCTTGGTCTCCACTGGACAAGCCTCTTCTGCCACCTCGCTTCATCCTGCCTTGCGACTTGACCTGCCCAGCACCACTATTTAATATATATTATAATTTTATTTGTAAAGGTATGTCTACTTGTGGGTATATATTTGTGTATATTGAATTGCTGAGATAAGCTGTATAATTAGTTATTATTGGTGCATAAATTGTCTTTTTTATAAAACCAGTGTAATATTCATTAAATTATGTTTTATAGAAAAATAAAGTTATTCTATTCTATATTCTATTTAATATTTCAACGGTTGGCTTTAGAAATCGTATAGAAATAAGCCTGCCGTTTGCACTAATTTAAGTTTTCTTTGCCATTGTTAGTGGTTTCGGTAAAATAAAGCAATTTTTTTTTTTTTTTTATTATCGATACTGACGCCTACTATTTCAGTCCCTACGCTCGACACTTATAATAATATTTCGGCGGCGTGCAAAAGAGAAGGAAACGATGCAACGGCGAGATTTATATTTAAATTCGTCGACGGCCGGTCCGGCGGACTTTCTCCACGCTCGGACGCGCTTTCAAATCTTTTTTTCTTCCTCTTTCCGTCCGTGCTAATTAATTACGGCCGGTTAAATCAGAGATGGTTATTGCCGTTTACGCAACCGGGCCCGCGGACGGTTAATCCGCATAATATTGTTATTGGCCCATTGTCAGCGAGAGGCTACACGACAATTATCGTGTGTGATTGTAATATCAATTAATTAAGACTAAGTATAAGATTTTTCTGTAACGATCTTAAAATATAAAGGGATGCAACACGAGGTGGGTGCGAGGGGGGGGGGGGGGGGGGCGGGATTTGGAGGCCCGGTTACCGTTCGCATTAACATAATCTATAAATATCTGTGGCATAGTGGTTAGGTAGCTTGATTTTGCATTGTAAGGTTCCGGATTCGTTTCTCGGTTGGATCACCATTTCCTGTTGGAATGAAAATAACGAAATTGCATCTCAGTTCTCGACCGAATGCAATAACAAGACACACACCTACACACATGTTACATTCCTACGTACATACAGGGTGACTTTTTAATTAGTGACATGATTATGGTGGGTAAATCAATACGACAAAACTAAGCTTGACTTTAAATAAGATATTAGAAAAAAAATGTTTTTGTTATCGCTAAGCTAATAAACAATATTAGTAATATTTTACCTACCAGTAGATTTATTTATTTATTTATAACGTACAAGAACAAAAAAATACAAGGACATGCATACTGATGTACATGAGGAATAATTAAGAACAATCATTATTATAGCGAAAAACACAGCTCTATGCATATAAATATGCTAGCATATCCGAATGAGGCGAAATCGCACAACCAACTAGACCTAGAAGGTCTGTCTCTGGCTGTGCTGTGTTATACCAACTGTATTTTTGTAACTCGCGAACTGACGAAGGTGATCAATTTTAAATATTTCTAAATCTAACAAATGTGTTGTTTACACAAATTAAAGTAAAATTTAAAGTAGAAAAAATAAATATATATGTATGCAATTAAGGGCTAAAAATAAAGTAAACTTTACATTATATACAATAAATTTAAGTGGAAAATAAGTAATAATATATACAAATATATGAATAAACACTACATTCTAGTATATATGTTTAGGAAAATGATATGTAAAATTGCACAATTTTACAAATACATTTTTTTTTTTAATATTCACCCTACAGTATTAATAAGGTCTTTAGTTTTTGAACGCCCAATATCTAGAAGCCAGTTTTTTACTTTACCTTTAAAAGTTACATAATTTTTCACGTTTTTCGTGGTTTCACATAGTGAGTTATAAACTTTCGGGGCGATAAAAAAACATTGTCTTCGGGCAAATGTGCTTTTAACCTTTGGAATTGTGAAAAATTCCTTACCAGCATTTCTCGTTAAGTACAATTGTTGACTTCTTGCTCTGTACTCTTTAGTTTTGTGAAAGCTTACAAGGCACTGCTTAATAAATAGCTGGCAGATATCCAAAACCTTAAACTCCGCAAAGAGCTGGTTTGAACTGTACCGAGGAGGCTTTTTGTTTATGACTCTTAATAGTAACTTTTGTGCTTTTAATAGTCGGTCCATTGTTGTTTTTGTACATGAGCCCCACGCTATAATTCCATGCACCCATATACTTTGACCAAGAGCCATATACACCATTCGCAGTGTTTCTTTACTCAGTACATTCCTAAGTTCGCGGAACACGTACAGTAATTTCCTCGTTCGCGCCGTAAGCGATTTTATTTGGAATTCCCAATTTAGTCTGGAATCTATTTCTATGCCTAAATATCTAATTTTTTTTTCAATGTTTATATGCTCACATTTGCAATTATTCTGGGTTGAAGATACACTGCAGTTAAATTGGTGAATTTTTAAGGGTAATACGTTGGAGGTTAGGTTGGGTCTGAGTGAAAATGCTAGGTACTTCGTCTTCGAGATATTGAGTGTCAATATATGTCGATACAGATCCTGAAGAGCTTGTACAAAGCGGCAACAATGACCGTACAGCTGAAAGAACTAACAGACCCTATACCAATCCAAAGAGGAGTCCGACAAGGTGACGTTATATCCCCTAAGCTGTTCACCAACGCTATGGAGGATATATTCAAGACATTGGACTGGAGTGGCAAGGGAATCAACGTTGACGGCGTGTATCTCAATCATCTGCGCTACGCGGATGATATAGTTATAATCGCTGAATGTGCCGAAGACCTACAACTCATGCTGGAGCAACTATATCACGCGTCCCTGCGAACGGGTCTTAAGATGAACATGGACAAGACAAAGGTTATGGCGAAAGCCGATCTCACACCGAATCCCATTTCATTGAATGGACAACCGCTGGAGCAGGTGCAGGAGTACACATACCTAGGACAGGTGATAAACCTCGGCCGGGACTCGATGATGGCAGAGATAAAGCGAAGGAAACAATTGGGATGGGCAGCCTTCGGGAAGCTGAGCTTCGTGCTGAAGTCCAGAATTCCCCAATCGCTCAAGACAAAGGTGTATAATCAGTGTGTGTTACCGGCTATGACGTATGCTTGTGAGACATGGACACTGACTGCTGGGATGATCTACAAGCTTAAGGTGGTGCAGCGTAACATGGAGCGAGTCATGCTTGGCATATCGTTGCGCGATCGAGTCCGAAACGAGCTCATCAGACAGCGCACGAAGGTGGTCGACGTGGGTCAAAGAGTGGCCAAGCTGAAGTGGGCTTGGGCCGGCCATGTGGCCCGACAACACGACGAACGGTGGAGCAAGCGCGTTTTGGAGTGGATACCCCGGCTAGGCAGAAGAAGTGTGGGCAGACCACCGGCCCGATGGTCAGATGACATCAAGGAGATAGCTGGACCAGTCTGGATGAGGGAAACGGACAACCGATCCGGGTGGAGAGTGATTGGAGAGGCGTATGCCCAACGGTGGGCGAATACGCGCTGATGAAGAAGAAGAAGATATGTCGATCAAGCCATGTTTTAATATTGTTCAGGGAGCATTGCGCGTCTGTAAACGCTTCATCCCAGGTATCTACCTCAAAGATAGATAGCGCATCGTGCTCATAGCTTTCAATAATATTATTTAAAAAAAACAAATGCTAAAAATATATATTATTTTGTTTTATATTTTTTCTTTAGGAGTTGCTCAGTTTGTCGTACTGATTCACCCATTACAAGGATATCACTAATTAAAAACTCATCCTGTATACTTACTTCACAGTCTGGTTGTTTGAGATAGTCGTATGATAATAAGCCCACCCGAAACAAGAGGTGAAACATACAAACAAATAACAAAAAAAAACATTACTAAGATATTTGGAATCCGCAATATTCGGCTTACAAAAGCAGGTTAGAAGGTATTCAAATGCGTTTTTTAAAACGTATTAATTTTCATGGACGCCTGGGACTACCAACGTACGACAAACGACTTGACCACTTCGCTATAAATTCTCTAGAAGATCGACCCACAGTCGCTGACATGGTACTGATACACAAAGAGTATAAGCAAACAACAAACAAAGTAATCCACATTTTTTTATTTTATTTGTTGAGTGGGGCTTTTCTAAGGTCTTTATGAGCTTTGTATCAATGCGACCATTGCTGATCTATTATGTTCGCCATACATAGTTCTGCGCTAAGCCTCGTGTCATTTAAGAACCGCAGCAGGCTTTTGGCGCCAGATTGTTTTACCTCCTCAGGTTGGAGGTAATGAACACCCAAGTGGGTGTATCTTTTACGCATCAGCGGGCCACACTCGCACATGAGGTGCTGGGGTGTTTCCTCTGCCCCTTGGCAGAACCTGCACATTTTTGTGTCTCGGAGCTTGAGGTTGTATATGTGTTTGTACAGGCCACAATGCCCCGTGAGCGCCCTCACCAGTATGCGTAGATTGTTCCTATTTAGCGATAAGGCCTCACGGTCTTACGGTCGTAAGCCTTAATTAGCGCTTTGGAATGATTCAACCCTGGCGTGTTGTTCCAGTGGTTGAGGGATTGTTCTATACATATTTGATTGAGCATTAGGTTTGCAAGGCTTTTTGGTACTTCACAGCAAGGTTCAGGGCCGTCTAACGTTCCCTTTTCTCCCGTCTTAGCAAGTTCATCGGCTTTTTCATTTCAAGTAATCCACAATACTATAGATAGTTTTTAATTGTCCAAAACTTGTGTTTTTTTTTTTGTAACACCGCGAGTGATTCACAATTCTCTTACGTTAGAGGTTTCTTGCGCCAAAACGGACTACGGTAAAACTCTATCACTTACAGGCTGATGTGCTCAAACGAATCCCGTTCCTCCACCATAGACATTTTAACTATTTCTAATAGAGTAGTATTTAATACTTCACAAAAAAAAAACTTCTCGCCTGCTGTAAAGTAATTGCATCAAAAAGCTAAAATCAAAATAAATAATATTATGAATTTCATCACGTATAATGTTGAGAACATAATCAAATTGAGTTTTGTCTAACCGATTGTTTGTCAAATAACTCTCTCTCGAGTACAAATTCTCCATTAGTAGAGCGCTTTTTCAGATTATCACTTTTATAAATAATTTTTCTACGCTTTGACAAACTGTAAAGTATCAACAACTCATTAATTTCATAATCAGACTCTAACCACTGCTATTTGGACCACTACTATTTATTATTTTTATTAATGATATCGATAGGACAATTACGCCGCCAGTAAAGACGCTTCTATACGCTGATGACACCAGCTTCTTTTTGAAAATAAAAACACCCAGGTCTTGGAAAAGCTGATAAACGAACAGCTTCTTGTGGCTAACACTTGGTTTGAAAAAAATCAACTTTTCATAAACCCATCAAAAACGGTAGCGATGAAATTTTCAACTACTAAAAAGAGTGACAAAAATATTACGATTAAAATGGAATCAGAAAATATAAATATTGTCAGAAATACTAAATTCTTAGGGATCACTTTAGATGAAAATTTAAACTGGAATCAACATATCGATAATTTGTGTGCAACTTTGTCATCGGCAGTCTATGCTATAAGAATGGTGAAATTTCTGGCTGGCGAACGTGCAGCGATCAGTGTGTATCACTCCTGCTTCCATTCAAAGTTGTCTTATGCGATACTACTATGGGGTAATGCAACCGATACCCATCGCGTTTTTGTGCTACAAAAGCAAGCCGTTAGGACAATTTTTGGTGTAAGCAGAGAAACACATTGCGCCCCTTTTTTATTAAAGCTGGTATCCTTACCATGTCGTCCTTGTACATATATCTGTGCCTTTTATACAACAAAGAGAATGTTTTAAATTGCGAGCTTCACTCCACTCGGCATAGCCATAATACGCGACATAAAAACAATGTGTTATTGCCTAAAGTACGTTTGACTAAATATCAAAAAACATTTTTATATATTAGTTTTAAATTGCTCAATGCTTTGCCATCATCAACGAAAAGACTTGAGATGGCAGCATATAAAATCTGCTTGAAAAATCAGTTAGTCAAACATGCCCTTTACAAACTGGACGACTTTTATGATATTGTCTCCACAATTGCTTGATTATAAATAACAATATTATGACTATACTTTCGAACTAAGTTTTAGATTTTATTGACATTGTTTTTAATTACGCATGTTTCAGAATTTTTCTTTATATGGTATTGATTATTATTTGTTTGATTATTGATTATTTTGTAAATTTGACTATTTTTAAGTAATCACCTCTGATTACAATTATTTTATTTTCTTTTAATTAATCAAAGCGGTTTTATCATCCGGTAAATTAAGATTGTAAAATTTGACATGTTCCTCAGTATTGTGAAATGCTTTTATGGAATAAATAAATGATGATGATGATGATGAACTATGAAGTCATTTTACTCGTCAACTCGAAAACTGTCTATTCCTTGTACTAGCTAGGATGCGAATGAATGTATCTGTGTCATTTAGCTGCGTCGCAGCATACGCTCATCGCCTATGTCTGCTTCAACTGTCCTGCCTTGCAAAATCTGTGTTATGCCGTGCTGCGTGACCTGCGTCTCAGCATACGCTTAGCCTTAAGCGTTTAGGCAGCATCGTGGAGGAACACACACAGACATAAAGGCCCAGAGACAGACTTACATCTGGAAATGGTCTTAATCGTGTCAAGGGGGGCTCCAAATGAATAATTCCATCTTCATATCGAACAAATAGTTGAGCGCTCACAATGCTTTCTCTCCTCCTCGTTTGTTGGTGGGTCGGGAAATAAAAATAGATGTCTATAATGCTGTGGCAATTAGGTAAAACTACGTAAGTCAGAAATACTATTTTCTCAGGGGAGCATTTTGAAATTTATGACTAAAATTGGCACATGGAATAAAAGATGTGTGCTCTCTTAAACTATATGTGTAATTTTAACATAATATGTATTAATAAAAAGATAATAACTTATGCTACTATGACCACCTATCTATAGTTAAGAAAAAGTACATAAGTTACACATATGTAGTTTTGCTCATCTGAACAATATATAACTAGTGAGAAAGTAGGTGCTATAACTTCTTTTATATTGTGAGTTATGTAGTTTTTCCCAATGAAAGAGTAAAAGAAACGCTGTGGTCATTATAACTCATTTTGGTCAAAAAACGACTTATGTAGTTTTGCCTAATGGCCACAGAATGCTTCTCTTCTCCGCGGATTAATATACGAATAAGTTATTCACTCTAGTAATTTCTCTAATAATCACTAGTTAATACATATATTTTAAATTTTTATAGAAGAAAGTAACAGCTTTAATATTGCATCAAATGAATTGTAATATTTTGTGACGTCATAATAAATAATTGTATTGAATTGGTTTACCTTTTATACTGCCGCCGGATGTATGCGGCTGCTGCGACTGCTGTATCTGTGTCTGCTGCTCCAGTTTAGACGTGACACTGCTCCACATGTCAAACATGCTCGAACCGTTCATGTTCATCATGTTTCAGTAGCAATCGTACAGCATTTTAAATCGATATACGCCTCGATTATCGAGTCGAACACATCACTAGTCACTTTCGGTATCGGCTACATCCTCGCTTTGACGTCATTCTTAAAAAATACTGTTTTTTTTATTATTTATTATTAATCCCACTTTGAACAAAAAACGCTAACTCTCGTAAAAATTCCAAAATGCCAACGGGTTCTATATTATTATATATATTATATTTTATTATATACGTATAATATTATAAACTACATTTTTTTCTAACTTCTATGTATACTTGGTCGTTTTTTGTATGCACTTGGGATCACATATAATATGGTATTGTCTATTTGTACGTTATCGCGTATGCCTCGTATAAAAATAGGTTGTTTAACGCGTTGTAAGTACGTATTTGTACGCGGTTTTCACGTGTTTGCACGCGTTTTCCGCGTTTTTCGCGTGTTTATCGCGTTGCGTGCGAAAGGCTTCGATGGCTGGTGCCACGACGCGACTGAAACGCCATAGAACCACAAGAGGTTCAGGAGGGAAGGGGTGAAAGAGGGGGTGAAAGGGGGTGAAAGAGGGGTGCAAGTGCATCTATGTGCAACCCACTGCGCAGAATCCGCGAATCGATCTTCTCTGAGGGCGGAAATGTCGCGGTCGTATGTGGAAAACTGACGTTTTACAAAATGTTTGTACAGTATAGATAGAAACATTGATTATTTAGCGTATTAAATAGCTCAACGTCTTACTACGATTTTGAAACCAGTATTTTGCTACGAAACGCAACGTGTAGATGGCACTCACAGTAACAAAAAAATATATATTTTGTTCAATATGGCGATTTTTGTGGTATCCGATATGGTGACGCACTGTAGATGGCGCTCTAAACACGCCTACAGGGTTTAAAATAATAATATAATAACAAACTAATGTTTAAATCACAGCTCTTATTATTTTAATACTGGGCCCGATTGCGTTTCTTTGTGAACTAAAACTAAAATTAGTTTAAGCGAACGAGACAGAGCAATACGTTAGAACGGTATATGAAACGAACGATCGTCGATAAATACTACCTGCCGAACTTATACTCGTCCGAATAAATTCGAGCATATTTCGTGCGGTGTAAGATTTGACCTTGGCGGGCAGTTTTAATGCAAAAAGTGACAACCGGTCATCTCACACTTCGCTCTAGCGTATTGCCCTGTCTCGTTCACACGGACTAATTTCTGATTTTAGTTCACTAAGAAACGCAATCGAGCCCACTATTTACTTAAAGATGTATTTTTTCATTTGATATACAGGTTTCAAAACGTAGTAATTACGCATTTTAAAGTTATGATAGCCAGTGTTGGTTCACCATGGGATCTCGAAGAGACTCCCGGGGGTCTCTTATAAATTTTTGTTATGTTTTTTCGTTGCTATTTCTTTAACGAAACTTTATGCTGATCTAAGATGGAAACAGGTAAGTAGGTACATCTTTGTAAATATAAAACAGTTAAAATTAATGTGGTTTTCGTCGTGGTTTATAAAAGTATACCACGGCGTAAAAAGGTATGTAAAAAGGTATATATATCTGTCTTTATCTGGAAAAAGTTCAAAACGTTTTCACGAATACCGATGAATTGCAAAATATTCAGTTAAACGCAATAAAAGTAACCAGTTATTTTTAGTGATTATCATAGAAGTATGAAGACAATCAGATTCCTCCATTTTTTTAAAAATCAATGATTATAGTTTTATATATCCTTAAAAAGAAATCATTCTCCTTTCCTGTTTAACTTAATTTTATTTGAAATCTACAATAAAATGGACAAAATGTTCGTTTAAAATGTCATATACGAAAATCCAGTGTCAGAGAACTGATAGCATGATATACTAAAAACTGTTGCGAGTGATCCTATTTTAATGTCAACTAAGTAGGTTATAGCCTGTTCTAAGGCAGACGTTAAAATTGTTATGAAAATGTGTATAATGTATTTAAAATCTAAGTAAAGAAAGTACCATAATAAATTGGAAAGAACGTTAGTTTTCCCATTTTATTATTTTGAAATTTTTAACTTCTTTATTATTTCTTCTTGTAATAATCTTCGGACTACAAATGATTACCTATATATACAGGAAATGGGGTATTATAGGATATTATTATACAGAATAGAAAGCTGGAAACTTACAGATACGCTAATTTAAGAAAGCTTGTAGCCTTCGAAATGTGGGTCTCTCGAAGGCTGCTACGTATACGCTGAGTTTGGCTATTTTATCAATTGTGTTGTTTTTCGGGTTAAATGGTACCGAAATTTAAATTAGACAGTAGGGCTGTGTTGACTACAGCGGGCGAACCCGTCACCCCAGGCTGGTATAATGATATGTGATCATTCTTTCAGCCGTAGGATAGACGTAGAAGACTTAGAGGCACAACAATGTAAATGTACGGTCTAGCTCTGCCAACAAGCCAGTTAGAAGTCAATGCCTTACGGCGAGGCACCGGAAAGGTACCAAGCGGGCAGTCTCGCCCCCTAAATACCAGTTTTGGTAGCATATCTCCGTCTGGAGTTAACCTTCAGGATACCTCCATCCTCCCGACTGGTTACGGGTCCGAAGTCGCTCACGCCGCCTCTACCTGTTGTAATTACAGCGGTAATTCAATTTGAATTTATCGCGGGCCTGGGCGTTCTTTGCCTGTATTGTCACACGGGATCGAGTGACCCAAGGTCATTTCAAGAGTGGCACGACAACAGGTCAACATCCACCCCCATTGCTTAGGAGACAGCATATTTCCATAATCTCCAGGCTCCTTCAGCAATTAGTCAGAGTGCACAACCGATTGGCGTCGCCGAACGGTGCGTAAACCGTCCAGTAGCGCCGGGATGCAATCCCACCAGGAGAAACCGGTCCACCAGCTTGAGTGGCCTGAGACGCGGGAGTCTTACCCGGGGCAGCCTTCCGCACGAGGAGGCTTTTGAATAGGAGCTGAATCGTGAGTTGAGCCGTTCCGAGCACAAAATGGATATTGTGGCCCCAGCTGCACAAAATCGTTCGCTACCTTAAATTAGACAACAACTAGAGTTGTCAACTACAACGGGCGAGCCCGTCCTCTCAGGAAGTTTTAACGATTAGTCGTTCTATCTCCCTGGATAAGCGCAGAAGACTTGGACAAAACAGTCCACCGTCTAGCTCGGCCACAAACCTGTAAGAGGCCAACGCCTTAACCGCGAGATAGCCAGGATTGTTACCCGGCGGGCTTACACTCACGCCCTTACTTCCAATTGCGACCAGATTACTCCAGTCTCTCGTTTGGTTATGAGTTCGAGGTCGCTTGCGCGGTCCTCTCCCTTACGAAGCGGTGAAACGGTGTATACAGAATTTATCGCGGACCACGGCATCCTTTGCCCGGCTGTTCACCTAGGATCGGGTAGCCGATGGTCGTTTCAAGAGCAGTCGCTGTAAGGTACGCAGCCACCCCCGCTCTATAGGAAACAGTACTGCTTCCAGACTCCCCCGACTGTTAGTCAGAGTGCGCAATCGATTGGCTTATGCCGCACGGAGCGCAGACCGTCCAGGAGCGCCAGAAGGTTGATTACTAGGGGAAACTAACCCTAAGGCCAGAGCCCTACCCAGGCTCGCACTTTATGAGTGGAGGCCGTCGGATGGGTGTTGAACCGTGAGTGTGACCAACCCTGAACATACAATATTATAAATACCAAATTGTCAAATGGAGCATCGTCCGATATCCAGACTCTCGCCGCTACGTCCACCATTCATAGAGCAGTAGGCCGTGCAGAGGGAGGCCTGACTTTTCGCTGACACACTGCCCTATTCATCAAAGACATAGAAAAAAGGCGAAGACGAGCACACATGCTTTTCAGAAAGCGCGGACGTCACATTCTATATCACACGTGCACTGCTGAATTTGTTATGCGATTAAACAGCATACAGGAGTACCAAGAGTTTTAAAATTAAGTGAGGGCCCTTTCTGTTCGGGAGGTGGGGGGGGGGGGGGGGGAACACCTTTATTAGTTGTTGCTCTGCACATATCATATTGGAAAATATTTTTCGGAGATATGTTTAGAGGAGATAGATGGAGATATGCAGATGTTGACCCGCTGTCACCTGTACGTAGAAACGACCCGTTGGACACTCGATCCTGAGGAACATGGGGGCAAAGGGCACCACGGGTCCTTTACAATTTTTATCGCTAACAGCATCGGTAACATAGGTCGCGACTACAGAATACTGGAACCAGACTAGAGAGCTTAGAAATCCAACCAAATATGGTAGACAGAAGGCAAGGGAATCACTGGTTTGCCAGTGTCCCATCGTTTGATGAAGGCTTCCGTCAAGCTATGGAGAAACTGGATCAGTAGATAAATTTCATCTCAAGTCTTGTCGACTCATCTCACGGTTACAGATGACAACAGTCGTTATGAGTTGGGTCAATAATGATTCCGTGCAGCTTGGTTAGTGTCGGCCAAACTCTTGCCAAATTCATGGCTCAACTTCTATCTGGTATCCTCCCCGTAGAGGGACCTATCCTGTCAGGGCCGCTGAGAGCTTCTGCCACGGCTGTAATGTTGCAGTCGGAGGCGGTTGGGATCAGAGGATCGCTGATTCGGGGAAATTCCTCGGGCGGAACTGGGCGGTTTGCATATCATGCTGTGGCAGCCACGCTTACGCAATCCGGCGAATAACCAGAGGGGGTTAGAGATGCATGTTTCCCTTGAGAGTGGAGGTAGTTGTCGACCTAACGTCATCTATTGGCCGACCGATCTCGTGTGATCATGGCGGGCAAAGGGCGCCTCGGTCTGCGATATATTCAAACTGAACTACCGCTTGCATCAGGTAGAGACCGCTAAAGCAAACTCGGATCCGTGACTAGGCCGCAGGACGAAGAAATCCAGCCAAATCTGGTAGTGAGGGCGTGAGGTCGGCCCGCTGGTTTCACTTGCCTGTGCCTCGCGGTAACGCGTTGGACATTCAAGGACCTAGTGTTGGAGTTAGACGGTGGACTGTGTTGTCCCTAAGTCCCTGCGTTTACTCCACGGTTGAAAAAACGTTAACATATCGTTATAACTTCCTGGGGTGGCGGGTTAGCCCGTAGTCTCGCCCGCAGCAATGGACAAATTAAAGTACCTCTACATAACAACAAGTTACGACAGGTGGCCATCGTGGATTTTTGTAACGGTCACAGAATGCAAAGACAAGTTAAAATTGAATCAAAATACGTAAACTTCAACAACATCAAACTTTTGATTCATCAACATCAACAACAACCAGTTTTGATCGATCTTTTTATGCATATCTGTCCAGTTGACAAATGTGAGAAAGTTTTGTTTGAAATGGCACATCTAGTATTTTCCTATGTCTGGAGCTTATTCTCTGTGGGAACTTTCGCACACCACTTACGAACTGTACATCGCTTTTCAATAGGTACATAGGCGCGAGTACCCTAACCTAGATACTTCCTCTTCGTGGAGGGGTGTTTTCTGTATGTGAGAGGGGTTTTTCCTGCGTTCTGCTTGGTCGAGTTGCAGAAAACCCTTAGAAATGCACTCACTTTGTAGATGACTTTACCTTCTTGTAGTTTGTTTGTTTCTTTGTTTGTTTCTACTCTTTATTGCGAAAATTCACAATAGGCGGGTTTATTATCATGCAATAATCTCTTACATCTAGCCCTACTAGGAAGTGTGTAACGTGTGTGTGTGGGGGGGGGGGGGGGGATAAGGGGCCCTTGCTGAGTTTGCCACGAAGACCCATTGTATTCAGGGTTGGTCACCCACCCATTCGGCGGCCTCCACGCATGAAGTTCGAGCCTGGGTAGGACTCTGGCCTTACGGTTAGTTTCCCCTAGGAATCAATCTTCTGGCGCTCCTGGACGGCCTGCGCTCCGTGCGGCATTGCCAATCGATTGCGCACTCTGACAAACAGTCGGGGGAGTCTGGAAGCAGTACTGTTTCCTATAGAGCGGGGGTGGTTGCGGACCTTACGGCAACTGCTCTTGAAACGACCAATCTGCTACACGTAAGGGAGAGGACCGCGCAAGCGACCTCCAACCTGTAATCAGTCGGGGGACCAGTTAACGGCGCGAGTGTCGGCCCGCAGGTTGATTTACCTGGTTATCTCGCGGTAAAGCGTTGGCTTCTCACGGGCGAGTGCCGTAACTAGACAGTGAACTGTTACTCAACTGTTTTCGTCCCAAGTCATCTACGCTCACCTCGCTGGAGATAGAACGATCTAATATCGTTAAAACTTCCTTAGGTGATGGGTTTTACCGTTTTAGTTGACAGCTTTAGTTATTCTTGTACGATAAAAGCCTTGCAAACCTAATGCTCAAACAAATATGTTTAGAACAATCCGTCAACCACTGTAACAACACGCCAGGGTTGAATCATTCCAAAACGCTAATTAAGGCTTACGACTGAAAGACGGCCCGTGAGGCCTTATCGCTAAATAGGAACAATCTACGCATACTGGTGAGGGTGCTCACGGGGCATTGTGGCCTGAACAAACACATGTTCAACCACACAAAGCTGAGAGACACAAAAATGTGCAGGTCCTGCCAAGGAGCAGAGGATACTCCCCAGCACCTGATGTGCGAGTGTGGCCCGCTGATGCGTAAAAGATACACCCACTTGGGTGGTCATTACCTCCAACCAGAGGAGGTAAAACAATCTGGCGCCAAAAGCCTGCTGCGGTTCTTAAATGATACGAGGCTTAGCGCAGAAGGTGCGAACACAATAGATCAGCGATGGTCGCAGTGTTACAAGGCTCATAAAGACCTTAGAAAAGCCCCACTCAGCAAATAAAAAATATTCTTGTATGATAGCTTATACGGTGGAACCTGTCAAGCGAAACAATTTTTCCCATACTCGTTATAGAGATGTGCAATTACTCGTTATAAGGATTTACTGCAAATTACTCGTTATGTTCCACTGTATTTTACGCTACATTCTACTTGTATAGTTACTAGTTGATTTCTATATTCATTTCACTTTTCAATGCATTGATTTTTATGTAATGTCGATTAGTAATAGGTGAATAAACAAATAAATAAATAAATTCCAGCTTATTTTATTTATTAATTCCTTGACACATTATATTTCAAGGCATTGGAGGAGGAATGCAATATTTCCCTAATAATATTTGCATATAAATTAATTCAGGGAACTATTTATTTGCCAGAGATACTATGTAAATTTGAATTATTCGTACCGGTAAATTACACAGCGAGGAGATCGCATCTATTGTTTAATGTGCCGTACCATCGTAGACATATTTTTGTAGACAGGCCAGTGGGAAGGGTTATAGCTCTTCTTAATTCCTTGCCCACAGAAATAGACATCTTTTGTATATCCCTTTAACAGCTAAAAAGGCAACTCCCTGCTATCTCATGTTTATTATAATCTGTCTTTTATTTAGTTTTATATTTTTATGTTTTTTTCTTGTTCAATGTTAGCATTAATTTAGTTATGTAAGTCATTTATTTTTAGACTTACACTCTAGCTTTAATACTCAAGGGCGAATTGGATTCGTCTGTAATGCTCTTATATTTGAAACTAATATTTGCTCTAATATTTGAAACTAATAAATATTAATAATAATAAATTGACTGATTAACATTACTGACGATTTTCGTCGGTAAAATCGTAAAATCGTCGGTTTTCGGTAGAAAGTGTCGAAAACTCAGGGCCGCAGTGTCGCTGCGTCGTCGCTTCCGAGTGGCAGTAGGGTTACGCAACCGGCCCTGTCATTTCGGTTTCGTATGTTTCGCTATTGCAAATATCAAGCGAGCTGTTAACCGATAGCTTGCTGGAAACGACCACAAAATCGTATGCGCGCGAGGGAAGAGAAAGGTCCAGTTGTGCGGTGTCGACTATAATGGGCCAGCTTGTCAGCCCAGGCTGGTATAACGATATGTGATTGTTCTTTCAGCTAGCTAGCTGTTCTTGGGAGCTAATGGGCCCTGTTGGAGTTGGCCACGAAGACCCATTCTGTTCAGAGTTGGTCACACTCACGGGTCAAAACCTATCCGACGGCCTCCACGCATGAAGTGCGAGCCTGGGTAGGACTCTGGCCTTATGGTTAGTTTCCCTGGGAATCAACCTTCTAGCGCTCCTGGACGGTCTGCGCACCGTGCGGTATAAGCCAATCGATTGCGCACTCTGACTAACAGTCGGGGGAGTCTGGAAGCAGTACTGTTTCCTATAGAGCGGGGGTGGTTGCGGACCTTACGGCGACTGCTCTTGAAACGACTATCGGCTACCCGATCCTGGGTGAACAGCCGGGCAAAGGATGCTGTGGTCCGCGATAGATTCAGTATACACCGTTTCACCGCTTCGTAAGGGAGAGAAACGCGCAAACGACCTCGAACTCGTAACCATTCGAGAGACTGGAGTAATCTGGTCACAATTGGAAGTAAGGGCATGAGTGTAAGCCCGCTGGGTAACACTCCTGGCTATCTCGCGGTTAAGGCGTTGGCCTCTTACTGGTTTGTGGCGGAGCTAGAGGGTGGACTGTTTTGTCCAAGTCTTCTGCGCTCACTCCAGGGAGATAGAACGACTAATCGTTAAAACTTCCTGAGGTGGCGGGCTCGTCCGCTGTAGTCGACAACCCTAGTTGTCTCCTATAGAGCAGGGGTAGTTGTTCGCCTTACGGTGACTGCTCTTGAAACGACCATCGGCTACCCGATTCCCGGTGAACAGCCGGGCAAAGGATGCCGTGGTCCGCGAGTAATACTCGAACTCGTAACCAGTCGGGAGACTGGAGTAATCTGGTTGCAACTGTTAGTAAGCGCGCGAGTGTCGGCCCACTGGGTAACATACCTGGCTACCTCGCGGATAAGTCTTTGGCCTCTTACGGGCATGTGGCGGATCTTGACGGTGGACTGTTCTCGGACGAAAATACCCACTGCACGGGCAAGAACCCTTAAATCGCAATCATTCTAGAGCCGCACACAACCGCTCCAATCTTCGAACCGTATCACTCAATGAAGTGCTTCACTTGGCGAGGGCGTAAAGGAAGAGATCGCACGGGGCCTTATCTCCCCTATACCACTGGGGCTAAACAGAGAATCCAATATGCGTCTATGTAATATTGTATAATGCCCCATCACACGCCAGGACCTGAAAGAGGCGAACGACAAGGCCATTTAGGTCGCATGCTTTTGGCTCCCCAAAAGCATGGGACCCACGTCGTCTCCACGTTTCCTAATCTGGCCTGGACACGTTAACAAACGAACGATAATACAAAATAAGTAAAATGCTACATCTTAATTTTTTAAATTGCTCGACAAAAAGATAACAAACTACGTAAACAGAGCTCTGTTGTTTTGTGTTAGATTTGGTCACTGTTGCAATAGGGTGCTCAAGTACTTTTACAATTTAGCTAATAGAACATTACTACATCATTTGTCGTAAAGAAAATCAGTCAAATGACTGACGTGGCTAAGCCTATATATAATAGTTTACTTCAGCTATTTTCATAGCATTATCTCATATTTTCTGTTATGAAATTTAGGGTTTTTTACGGTACCTACTTGTCTGTTCCTATCTTACTGTATTTTTTCTGTTTCATGATTCATGACAATAATGGTGTCAAAAAGGTGGCCATCTGGTTTCCTTTGACGGTTTTTTCCAGAGTAGCTCATATGCAATTTGTCGGTTTAATATTTCACTATAAATGTTTTATCATCATCATCATCATCAGTCGGTAGACGTCCACTGTTGTATATACTCTTAGACCTACTTCATAGAAAGCCATGACGAACGGTCTTGCGCTGCCTTCATTCACCTACTTCCTGCGACCGTAGCAACGTCATCGATCCATCTTGTGGGGGAGCGTCCTACACTGCGTCTGACTGCTCGTGGTACACCATTCGCGAATCTTTATCCCCCTGACGCTCGATGGTTCTACCAGCTATATGTCCTACCCATTGCCACTTCAAGTTGTTAATTTTATCACGTATTACAGTGGCCTTGGTTCTTCAGATTTTCTCGTTTCGGATCCTATCACGCAGTTAAACTCCAAGTATAGCTCTCTCCATGGCTCGTTGCGCCACTTTGAGCTTCTTTATGAGGCCAATAGTTAGCGACCACGTCTCAGCGCCGTATGCCATCACTGGCCACACGCACTGCTAATAGACTTTCGTCCTGAGACTCTGCGGTATTTGTGAATAAGTAGGAATAGAGTAACCTTGTTGAAAACTTACGTTATTTCGTTCCTCCGCGATTAATTCGCAATTCACGCACTTTTGAGGTCTCTCGTGCCAATACCAACTACAGGAAAAATTCCATTGCTTACAGGCTGATGTGCATGTACGACTCTCGTTTCTCCAACATCGACATTTTCAACCACAACCAACCGACGTTCGTTAAAGAATTATTCAAATCAATTGCACCTAACGAGCTTGTTAATGCCTATCGTAGTTATATACTTTTCATGCAACATATCAGTAGCTACTAAAAACATTTATAAATATTTATTTTATATCTATAACTATCTATAAACATCAGTAAATATCTGTATCTATATATCCACTATACGACCTATCTACATCTTTATTTATATCTATATATATACACATACCATCGTCTAACTCCTTCCTAATCACTTCCAATTCCCTACCTCTCCCATCGGTTTTCTATAATAATTTTGTATTTAATATGAACTTAGTTTATTTTACAATTAATTTTTAAGTGTAATATGCTGAAATCCAAATGTGTAATATGCGGAAATCTGTTACTTTCGTAGGAAACGATTATCGGCGCAATGTTTTTCTTTTTTTTCTACATTAGGTTTATGCACATGTATGTCAATTGTATGCGCTGTATGTTTCCAGAAATAAAATAAAATAAATAAGTAAAATTTTTAATATCGCACCTCCGATCAAATAGAGCTATAACTTGAAAATTTACTTTACGGTGTTTCATTATAAAAATTATCACCATTTCTTAATTTGAACTTCCAAAGTCGTAGCTGTTACTTTACTATGGCCATAAACAAATTAGTGAACTGACAGTTTTAACTCTTTTTTAGGAGTATAAAATAAGAAATGGCGATATTTTTCATAAATAAATACCGTAACTGAAATTATTCAAGTTATAACTCTATTTGATAGGCGGTGCTATATAATGTACTATACCTATTGAATTTTGGCGTTACTCCTGTTTGGATAAATACTTTTTGATTTAATTTTTATTTTGACATCTCCTAAATTAGCTAACGGGCCCATGATGAGGTGGCCACGATGACCCATGTGTTCAGGGTCGGTCACACTCACGGGACAACACCCATACGATGGCCTCCACGCATGGGGTGCGAACGTGGGTAGGACACTGGGTCAACCAGTCTCCCCTGGGAATCAAACCTCTGGCGCTCCTGGACGGTCTGCGCACCGAGCGGCGCAAGCCAATCGATTGTGCTCTCCGACTAACAGTCGGGGGAGTCTGGGAACTCTATTGTTTCCTACAGAGCGGGGGTGGTTGTCTACCTTACGGCGACTGCTCTTGAAATGATCATTGGCCATCCGATCCCGGTTTAGAGTCGGGCAAAGGACGCCTTGGTCCGCGACAGATTCGGTGTACACCGTTTCACCGCTTCGTAAGGGAGAGGACCGTGTAAGCGACCTCGAACTCGAAAGCAATCGAGAGACCGGAGAAATCTGGTCACAATTGGAAGCAAGGGTGCGAGTGTCGGCCCGCCAGGTAACATTACTGGCTATCTCGCGGTAAAGGCGTTGGTCTCTTGCGGGTTGTGGCGTAGCTAGACGTCGGATTTGTAATGTCCAAAGTCTTCTATACGCTCACTGCACGGTCGATAGAACGATGAATCGTTAAAACGTCCTGCGGTGACGGGTTAGCCCGTTGTGGTTGACATCTCAATATCTCCTAAATTCCCAGTACTTCTCACTATCAGCAGGAACGAAGCGTGTGTCAGACTACGATATCGCACTATCGAGCAAGTAGGTACTTGAAAACACGAATTCATTCGATTAAGGTGTAGCCCGAGCAAATACTCTTATCAGGAAGTAGGCGCCTGAGAACGCTCCATTTTCTAATGAGATATCAGCTGAATTAATCTGCCGCGCGGGAGATCTAGCACGGGCATAAATATCAGGGTCGCCGATGCTCAACGTCTGAAACACATAACCTACTCCAATTAGCTGAAGTTTGACCGAAATATTCAGTAGATTTATGTATATATTTTATTTATTTATTTGATGCTTGTACAAAGAATGTAGTAAAAATGACACTAAAGTAAAGAAATAGAACAATGCAGAACAATAGCTTAAAACGATACAAAACTACTATTTCGAATTTCGATTTTGAAATGCCATATCCCAGTCAAACTTCTGGCGCTTCTGGACGGTTTGCGCACCGTGCGGCGTCAGCCAATCGATTGCGCATTCTGACCGACAGTCGTGGGAGTCTGGAAACAGTACTGTCCGTAAGATGGGAGCTAATGGGCCCTTGCTGAGTTGGCCACGAAGACCCATTCTGTTTCCGGGTCGGTCATACTCACGGGTCAACACCCATCCGATGGCCTCCACGCATGGGGTGCGAGCCTGGGTAGGACACTGGGTCAACCAGTCTCCCCTGGGGATCAAACCTCTGGCGCTCCTGGACGGTCTGCGCACCGAGCGGCGCAAGCCAATCGATTGTGCTCTCCGACTAACAATCGGGGGAGTCTGGGAACTGTATTGTTTCCTATAGAGCGGGGGCGGTTGTCTACCTTACGGCGACTGCTCTTGAAATGACCATTGGCCATCCGATCCCGGTTCAGAGTCGGGCAAAGGACGCCTTGGTCCGCGATAGATTCGGTTCACACCGTTTCACCGCTTCGTAAGGGAGAGGACCGCGCAAGCGACCTCGAACTCGGAACCAATCGAGAGACCGGAGAAATCTGGTCACAATTGGAAGCAAGGGCGCGAGGGTCGGCCCGCCAGGTAACACTGGCTATCTCGCGGTAAGGCGTTGGCTTCTTGCGGGTTGTGACGTAGCTGGACGTTGGATTTGTTCTGTCCAAAGTCTTCTACGTTCACTGCAGGGCGATACAACGAGAAAATCGCTAAAACGTCCTGTGGTGACGGGCTCGCCCGTTGTAGTTGACACCGCAAGTTGTCCGTAAGATGTACTGTACAGTACATCTTACGGAAACTGGTCTTAAAACGATTAATCGGCTACCCGATACCGGGTAAGAGCCGGGCAAATGATGCCGTGGTCCGCGATAGATTCGGTAGACACCGTTTCACAGCTACGTAAGGGAGAGGACCGCGCAAGCGACCTCGAACCCGTAGCTAGTCGGGAGACCGGAGTAATCTGGTTGCAACTGGTAGTAAGGGCGCTAGTGTCGGTCCGCTGGTTGATTAACCTAGTTATCTCGCGGTAAGGCGTTGGTCTCTTACGAGCGTGTGGCGTAACTAGACGGTGGACTGTTTCGTTCTAAGTCTTCTGCGCTCACCTCACGGGGGACAGAACGATCAATATCGTTAAAACTTCCTGAGGTGACGGGTTCGCCTTTTGTAGTCGACAGCTCTAGTTATACCTCTATATAGGTAGCGAACGGTTTCGTGCAGCTTTGGCCATAAGATCTATTGTGTTCCGTGATCGGTCCAACTCACGATTCAACTCCAATTCGGTAGACTCCTCAGGTGGAAGGCTACCGGGTAAGATTCAGTAGTTTTTGCGTGAAAGAGTAACAAACATCCATACATACATTCTTACAAACTTTCGCGTTTTTAATAGTACTTAGTAGGATTGTCATCCTCAAGAGAAGTGTCAGTTAGGTTTAAAAACGACTACAATAACTGTTATTCTGCGAAAAAAACATCTGATGCATGATACATTTCGTATTCGATCGACAACTTCTTGCGCAAGCATTCACTAACCGAGAAGGAAAACAACGTGATATTGTACCCACTCATAGTGTCGAAATTTCAGCAAAGTAGCGGAAGCCTTGGTATAAAGGACAAAAATAACGTATATTTTTACACGACAGCTTAACAACAAAAGAGTGTAATGTGTTCAGCGTTCATCTAATTATGTTTTCCGTTTCTTTCTTCGACCGTAACTTCTAAACGCTGGAACCGATGTAGAAATGTATTTATTTATTTATTTATTTAAGAATTAATTACTATAAAACATTGATTTGCTTAAAAAAAAACAGGAACCGGATGGCAAAACCTTAACCTTTTGCTTATTTGTTTCTGTCACCCAACTGGGACTAGCCCGTTCTAGGGTGGACAGGACTCTAATATTACAATCAAGTTTGCTTGATTGCTTGATTGCTTACAAATGTACAAGTTTTAGTAAAAAGTTGATAACACTAAATTGCCCTAAAATGTGGTCTTCAAAATAAATTAAATAATAATAATAATAAATATTAAAAGATATTACAATAAATACAATGCAATTCCATTATATAATCGGCAATAAATATAACATAAAATTCTATTAAATAATATAAATAATGTTATATGTGAGAAAAGAAAGAAATAGTCATTAATATTTAATATATGTTAAGTAATATAAGATTTAATATAAAAATACCTAGTCAAAAAAGTATAATAATTCATTGTCAAAATAATATATAAAAACAGAGTCAAATAATTTTTGGTAGTTAGTTCAAGGTTAAAATATGCTCAACATACGTGTTTATAATTTGTGCACCTAAGTTTTATTTAACTATTATTTTAAAACTTGATGTATGGTTAGTCTGTCATGATTCGATAACCATTTCTTTAATTTATTTTTGAATTCCCTAAATAACAAATTCATTATTATTACCATATTGATCAGATTATAAAATCTCGGCGCAATGAAAGAGTAATGTCTTTGTCCAAATGAAGTTTTCATTCTGGTTATTATTATGCTATTTTCTAAAACTTGTCTCGTTGGTCACCGGTTCTGAATTATTCCTAAATGTTATTGTTATTGTTAAAACCGTTATGCCATCCGAAGTGTCATAGGGTACTTTAACTGTTCAAATATAAAGTAACTATTTGTCTAAAGGTCCAAATGTCTAAATGACAATACATTAAGATAAATATATCGTGTTTAGTGTCAAATGAAAGGTCTGATTTAGTACATTTCGAAAATATACATATATCAATGAATAGATACGTAAAAAGCAAATATTTCATAAAAAAACCGCAATGAAAATAATTATAAATACAGTACTTTACATTCTGTAACGGCATTCGTGTTTTTTATTCTTTTTAATATATTTATTTGTTATTAACAGTTATTTAGAGCTAAGAGTGACAGTTGCTTTCTAGTTATTAAAAAATTTGACAGCAGCTCATACTGATCGCTTCTCAGAGTCAATAGGGATGTAACTTCAGGATCTATTTTAGATTGTATTATGTTTGTTTATTGATACTATGTATTATGTTTGTTTATTTGATACTACTCTTTATGTATTATCTGTTTGTTTGTTTCTACTCTGTATTGTGAAATGTTACAATGGGCCGATTTATTATCATGTCGATTTCTTACAACCAACCACTATGAAGTGTTATAACACAGCCATGTTACACACACACATGCTACTGTGTGTCTTGTTATTGCATTCGATCGACAGATTTGAAATCCAATTTCGCTAATTTTAACACAACAGAAAATGATGACCAAGCCGAGAATCGAACTCGGAAACTTACAATGTAAGATCAGACAGCCTAACCGCTATGCCACCACTATGTGTCATATAGCGTCAAATACGAACAAATCATCGCCATACGAACAAACAGTTTATCTTAGTACAGGCCATGTGGTCTAGTTAGGCAGATTCTGCATTGAAAACAATTTAAATGTATTTTTTTTGAATGAATAAATTATTATTATTTCGATTGATTAAATATAATATATTTTTCATATTTTTTTTCTAAAATTTCCTTATTAGTATGGCAAGTCGTCTTATAAGTTGTTGCTAATAGAAAGTTGTTTAATACTTCTAATGACTGCATGAGATTTTGTTTCGTAATCGTAAGAAAACAAACGATGGCTGTTATGACTGCTAATTTAAACGCTTGGCCACGTGACCTAACGCCATCTTGCGTTGTCAATAATTTTTAAAAAATGGCGGCAAATTTTTAATTTAGTGAATAAACGTCACATCGATTTTAAATGAATGGTGTTATTTTCTATTCAGTTATTATTAAATACTTATATATCATAGACATTTTGGATTTTTCTAAGATTTTGGGGACCAATAAATCTGGGTCACCAACTTTAACCTGAATATCTCGGAAGCAAAGAATGCTACCTTATTTATTTATTTATTTATTTATTTCAGGAAACATACAGCGAATACAATATATATACTTATACAGAAGAAAGAGAAAAAAAAAGAAATACATTAGGCCGATACTCGTTTCCTGCGATAGTTACAATTTAAAAAAATATTAACATAATTTGCATTAAAAATTACAAATTCAGATTATATAATATCATGTTTAAATAGAAATTCGCTGAGAAAGGCAGGGGATTGGAAGTGATTAGGAAAAAGGAGTTGGACGATGGTATAAGGATATATAGATATATAATACAGATATGTCGTATAGTGAATATATACAGGCTGTCACAGAAGTCGACGTCAAGCCGGAAACTGGTGATAGGGCATATCATACTAGTTATCAGGAAAATATAAACAAAAGTGTAAGGTTATTTAAAAAAAATTGTAATTAACTTTTATTATGTAGTCCTGAATAGTGCTTCTGTAAATAGTTGCTTAAAATTTAAAACTAACTGCTCCAGCTTTGAAGAAAATGACAATTTAGCCAAAAAAGTAAAGATTTATAGTAACGGGAGTTAAAACACCATCACAGGGTGTTGATTTTCTCGTTTTTCTTGCATATAACATTAAAAATTTCTCTGATCGTATGACCCTATCACCCGTTTCCGGCTTGACGTCGACTTCTGGAACATCCTGTAGATATTAATATGTATTAGTAGGTACTGTTGTGTTGCATAATAAGTATAGAAGTAAATGAGTTAGATTTAAGTACTAGCAAGCTCATTAGGTTCATTTGTTTTGAATAGGTCCTCGAGGAACGTCAGTTGTAAGGTTAAAATAAATAAAACAAATAAATAAATTTATTCAATGAATTTTGAATTCAGGAACGCTTCCATTTTTTTGTGACATCACAGAAACAAAAGCAAAAAAAATGCATTGACATCGTAGTTCGATTTTCAAAACATTATTTATTTTGATTTTAGCTTTTTGATGCAATTACTTTACTTTTTTTGGTGAAGTTATTAATACTCTATTAAAATAGTGTTTATTGGAACAACCTAGCATTTGCCAACCTTTTCTGCCACAAGATTCCATTTTCAGAATATATTAAGAACTTAATATATTCTATCAGGAACTTTGACAGTATCAAATTTTCTAATATTTAAGGATTATCTTTGTTACAATATTTTTTTGACTATTTATTTTACTAAATTTAATTTTTAATTGTTTATTCTTTATTCTTTATTTGGGAATCTTACTACATTACTATATTACTTATAATAAAACCTATTACAGATTTCAAAAAAATTACAGAAATTACGTTGAACTACTTAATAAAACTAAAATAACTAAAATTTTATTACCATATAAGAGGCATGGGTTTAGGATGTATGTGTGTGTGTGCACATGTCTGTGTGTGTGTGTGTGTGTGTGTGAGTGTGTTGAGTGTGTGGGTGTGGAGTGTAAGTACATATAATAGTAACAATAGCGTAAATAAAGTACAATAATAGTAATACTCATGAATAAAAAACCTAAAAATAGTCAGTTTTTGTATTTGCTAGGGTTTTATTTACATCTTCAATTATCATATTTCAAACGCGCCATTTTTTTAATTATAATTTTATATTCCTAATTTGACTATTATATAACTATTTGTTTTTATATTTTGATTATTTATATTTTTCATTTATACTTATTTAGGTATTTTACCGATTATTCGGTATTTTTAAATTTTGATTTTCTGTATTTATACCTAGGTACTTAGATATTTTAGGAGCTCAAAATTAGCAGCTGATATTATTTTTAAAAGATTTCATATTTTTATTATAAATTTAATTATTAATTGTTTTACAATTTTATACAAATATGTACGAAAAGGTACAAATATGATATGGTGATAATATATATATATATATATATATATATATATATATATATATATATATATATATATATATATATATATATATATATATATATATATATATATATATATATATATATATATATATATATATATATATATATATATATATATATATATATATATATAAAAATGCTTAAGATAGATATAACACATAAATATAAAAAATAATTTTACTATACAAGAGTAGGGATTTCTACCAACTGGCTTATTTCATAAATAACAAAAAATAAAAATAGTTTCCGATTAATTAGGGTTTATGCTGGTGACCCGGGTTCATTGCTCCAGAGTGTATTTTGTTTCTTGTCCCATTTTTATGTTTTTATATCAATTGACCGGTTTTGAATTGTATTATTTATATATTTATATATTATTTTTTTCCAAATTACCGCTGCAGTTCTCAATTTCCAAAACGCACTTCACAGCACACTCCCACAATCACATCACACCCCCTCGCGTATAGATCCTCAAACTTCCAACTTCACTGCTTTGATCGATTTCGCAACGCGATCTACGGATCCGCGGCGCGCATGCGCGTAGCCACAGAATCGACGGCGGCGGCCGGACGAGGACTGAAGTCGAAAGTGAATTTGGTTGAAGATTGCGTCACAGAGAGCATACGGCGCAGAGTTTCACAAACTGTCTTGCTTGCGAACGGCTAAATGGCAGAGATCAACGGTCTGCGGATCACTTCCGATGGAAAAGTGGAAGTAGGTAGTTAATGATTTTTTTTAAACGCGCATCTACCAAAACCTATAAAATTATGCGCAATGTCGTTTTTTACGAATATTAATGACGGCCCCTATATTAATTACCCAAACGCCAAAACAATGGATAATACTTTTCATTTGTCTGTTTGTTTTTAGCTCCTGCTAGGGCCTCAGGGGACAAGCAGACACACAGACAGGGCCCCTTAGCTCCCTTAGCGGGAGCTATGGGACCCTTGCTGAGTTGGCCACGAAGACCCATTCTGTTCAGGGCTGGTCACATTCACGGGTCAACACCGAGTGCGAGCCTGGGTAGGACTCTGGCCTTATGGTTAGTTTCCCCTAGAAATCAATCTTCTTGCGCTCCTGGACGGTCTGCGCTCCGTGCGGCATTGCCAATCGATTGCGCACTCTGACTAACGTCGTGGGAGTCTGGAAGCAGTACTGTTTCCTATAGAGCGGGGCTGGTTGTGGACCTTACGGCGACTGCTCTTAAAACGACCATCGGCTACCCGATCCTGGGTGAACAGCCGGGCAAAGGATGCCGTGGTCCGCGATAGATTCGGTATACACCGTTTCAACGCTTCGTAAGGGAGAGGACCGCGCAAGCGACCTCGAACTCGTAACCAATCGAGAGACTGGAGTAATCTAGTCGCAATTGGAAGTAAGGGCGTGAGTGTAAGCCTGCTGGTTAGCACTCCTGGCTATCTCGCGGTTAAGGCGTTGGCCTCCTACGGGCTTGCGGCGGAGCTTGATGGTGGACTGTTTTTGTCCAAGTCTTCTGCGCTCACTTCAGGGAGACAGAACGACTAATCGTTAAAACTTCCTGACGCGACAGGCAGGCCCGCTGTATTTGACAACTCTAGTCGTTTGTTTCTATAGTCTTTATTGTGAAGTTTCACAATGGATGGGTTTATTTATTTTTATTATTTTATTTATAACGTACAAAAAACTATATACAAGGACATGCATACCGTTGTACATAAAGAATCATTAAAAACAAACTTTAATTCAAAGTACCTACACATATGTAGAATATTATGATTTAATAAAAGAGCATATAAAAATATTAGTAATATTTAATAGTATTTGTTAGAGTATTTTTTGTCTACCTATTATTCTACTCATTATGTGAAACCACGAAGCAAGTGAAAAATAATGTAACTTTCAAACGTAAAGTAGAAACCTGGCTCCTTGACATCGGGCGCTCAAAAACTGAAGATCTAATTACTACTATACGGTGAATATTAAAAATACATATATTTCTAAAATTTTTGCAATATTACACATAATTTTTCTCATACATATTATATACTAGCTGACCCGTGCTCACTTCGTTGGGTGGTAAAACTTTTTACCGTGATGAAATTATGAGTGTGGTTCGGTTAGTACTGAGCGCTATGATTTATTTCCTGACTGCCAAAAGAAGGGTTATATTTTTACTGCATATGTATGTATGTATTTGCATGCCAATTTGACTATATTACCGTTATTTGTGAGTGACTTCTTGTGAGTGTCTTATTTGTGAGTGTCTTATATCTTTAACTATTTATGCAGTAAAAGTGAAATTATATGCAGTAAAAGGGAAGAGTCTTTTGTTTTAAACACTTAAGACGATAAATTTATTTATTTTGATAAGAATTCATAATGGTTGATAATATGACCAATAAACCTGACCTAACGATTTAAATATTTTTTTTAATATAAAAAATACTTTTTGTGACTTAAATATAAAATGTAGACATATGCTGTCTGTGACTTTTTTCTAGGCATTACCAAGCTCTACAACTTTTCTCTAGAACTCAATCATATATCTCTCATCGTTAAAGCAGCGTTAGTTAGAAACGTTTTCGTTCGACCGTTTTTTCTCCGACTTACTTTGCAAATCCGACTACCACGAAAAAGTCTTTTAATTTTTCGGAATAATGTATAGCCTATGACACACACAACTAACGTGGCTTTCTATTAGTAAAAGAATTTTCAAAATCGGGTTAGTAGATCCAGAGATTACTTCCTACAACCTCAAAAACTTTACCTCTTTATAATATGAGTATATTAGTATGCAAGTATATTAATGCAAAGTTTTTTTTTGTTTAATTTTAATTACATACATTTTTTACTACTTTTTATTTTTAGTTTTAATTTGTGTAACGAAATCCTGTAAGATTTAAAAAATCTCTGAAAATTGAAATCAAATGCGTCAGTTCGCGTGTCAACACACAAGATACAGACCTTCTAGGTCTAGTTGGTTGTGTGATTTCGCCTCATTTGGATATGCTAGCATATTTATATGCATAGAGCTATGTTTTTTCGCTATACCAATGTTTATTTTTAACGATTCTGCATATATAACAGTATGTTTGTCCATGTCTCTTTTTTTGATCATTCTGTTGGAGCCCTGTCGGTCCAACATATCCACAACAAAAAAGTAATTTCCACAGAATGGAAACCGCAGACTCGCTCAAACCTACACGAGTCAGCTGCAGTTAATTTCCAACTAAATTCGGCAATTTATGCACAGTCAAGCGATGACTCATGTCATTTCTTCTGATCGATACACATGTCGCACCCCACTCATAGCTATTACATCACCGCTCACGGTATAAAACGTAGTACATTTCAATCGATCGATATCATTCCCTTGGCGGATAGTTACCACGCTCTACGCATCATTCCTTTGGTGGACAGTTACTCGGCTACAATCATTTCCCGGTTGGGCAGTTATCGCGACTACGCTTCATTATCAAGCAGTACCTGCATTATCCGCCATGCCGATCGTCAAGCCTCGCTCCTCGACTACACACTTCGGACACACTACTACGGCTTCACCTCGCGCCCACACTACTACACCACGGCGAAATAACAATCAAGGCGTTAAGAACTGGCGACTCACTTCAACCTTCTGATTAAATACTTCTACTTCGACATCCACGACTTTCATTCACGGAGAAAACTACACGATGAGATCCACCCTTCGCTCACAATCTGTTGGAGCCCTGTCGGTCCAACAATTCCTTTATAAAATAAAATAAAAAAATCTATATAAATACATTATATTTATTTATGTTTTATTTATTGAATGTAAAGCACGAAATATAAAATCCTGTAGCATGACAAAAAATATGTGGTCATCTACGTCAACACCGCCTAACTAGGCCTAGACCTGTTCTAAGACAGGTGTACCAGGAAATATTTTACCTGCTTATTATGTCTGTTATAAACATCTTAAAAAATAAATTAAAATATCATCAAAAAGTATTTGAAATTATAATCATAAAATTATCGAGTAAATAATCGAAAATCGAAATCATAATAATAGTAAATAGATAGATATATAGACCTACTCAGTAAAATAATAATAAAATACCGAATAAAAATAAAAATCATACTAGAGAGTCAAATAATTTGTGGCTCTTTTCACGACCTTCATTTATTAGCCACATATGGCTCTGCTTCTTAAAGACATCTTTAGTCTGAATTGTTTTAATTTCATCTTCTAATAGGTTATATCTATCTAAAACAGTAAAATGCCTTTGACCAAAAGAGGTCATCATTCGGGGAATATCTATGTTGTTAGCAACGGATCGTCGTGTTGTGTGTATTTGTTGTGAGAATGTCCAACAGTATTGGAATTGAATAAAAATTACACAGAAATTTAAGTAGAGCTGTCTCAAAACCAATATGTCAAAATGTTCCGATGAGTACCTGTAAGGCTTACGCTTGATGATTTTTATTATTAGTTTTTGTGCCACCTCTGCAGGGTAAACTAATTAAAAAATATATATTTTTTATTTTTTTTAATAAAAAACAGGGTAAAAAATATTATTACAATTTATCATTTCATAAAGTTACATATTGAATTTCTATTGTACAAAATTAGTGTCTTCCTTGGGACAGGCGTTGCCTAGTTAGGAGTGACGCAGAATAATAGAGTTATTGAATAATTTATGTGTATGAATTATATAAAAACTCAATGATTCTGCTTGAATTAATATATTGAGAAAAAAACTAATTATAAAATTGTCTTTTCTGGCTCAATTTCAAATGCGTTTATCTATCGGTTCATGCAGTATATTTCATATCCTACATTTTGATTGATGGTTTAGGTCTCTTATTTTCGTTATTTAATCTGACTTATTTGAGTGCTGCGCTGATTCTACTAAAGATTTTCTGTAATGATTGATGCGAATGATGCGACCGAGTAAGGTTCGAAATAGCTTTTTTGTGAACCTAACCGATTTTACATAAATTTCCTTTATTTGTCCAAGGCCGTGGGGGGGGGGGGGTCACTTTAAAAAGAAGGTACGATGTATTTTATTTACAAACTCAATTTATGGCATTAAAATTTTTGACAATGCCGATTTTTCTCAGTTGTCTTGTCTTTCTTGACTATCTTTATTCTTTAGTTTTTCTATTATTAACTTATAAACCATTGTTAATTTTTATTCTGACCATTGGCAATTGACTATTATTATTATTACTAATTTGTAAATCTTTTCGTATTTTTAATTATTTTTTTTTTACTTTCCGTATGCTAATTTGTGAAATTTACAAATAATTCTCATCGTACTGTTGTCCATACATATATAAAAACTAAAATTCCGTCCATAGAATTTTGATAGAAAATATCGGCAAATTTTATACAGGTAGGTATTTAGTAACACAGCTGGGAATCGAACCCGGTACCTTACAATGTAATCAAGCGGCTTATCCACTATGCCACCGGGTAATGTATTACTGAGTACAATTAGCTCCAGGAAATTACACACTCCATAATAACACACAGGCAACAGAACGTAATTTGACCAAGTTATTATTTCGAACAGCCAGTTTTGGGATATTGGATAAACCGACGTTGAAAACGGGTTACTGGTCTGGTATACATTGAAGCATGTCGATTACAAAGGGCGAATTCGTCACCCCAGGAAGTTATAATGACGTCTTGCCATTCTGTCTCCCATGGAGTGAACTTAAGAAACTTAGTGTAACTCAAACTACGCTCGTAAGAGTCCAACTCCTTACCGCTAGACACTGAGAAGTGAAACCAGCGGGCAAACCTCGCGCCCTTACTATAAGATTTGGAGAGATTTTTCCATCCTACAGTGTGGTCATAGATTCGAGGTCTCTTGCGAGCCCTCACCTGACGTTAGCGGTAATTCAGTTCGAGTTTATCGCGGACCGCAACGCTCTTTGCTCGTCAAGTTCACAAGGGATCGAATGGCCAACGGATCGTTTCAAAGATATCTGCCATTATGTCAACAATCAACACCGCGTTTTCAGAACTACAAGATCGTCAGTGGTTAATAGGAAAAATAAAACGGAAAATGAATGTATTCTCATGATATTTCAAATATAGTAATGCATGTATACACACATAATTTACATACCCTCACATCTCTGGCTATATAAAATAACTGCAAATATCTATACTAGAGCGAATTCAGATTTTAATTTTAATTTTGTAATATTCGGTCCTTACTTTTAAAGTTGCTAAGGAAATTTAAGGCAAAAATTAAATATAAAAAATATATTATTATATTTAAATAATAGAAATATTAACCCCTTTTATCTATGCAGATATTTAATTTTAGAGGGAGTTGCTTAATTTCTCTGCTGTAAAATTATCGTGGACAGGAACCAATGAAAGTTTTGAAGACGTTTTACAACGACTCTTCAAAGTTGATTATTTCCCTTTTAAAAAAAGTTTTATACATCCGAGTGCCGTGAGGGGTTTAACTTAAGGAAAAAGGTAAAGTGTATTTTAAACTTAAACCCAACTTATAACTATAAAAATTCCGAATTTTCTCAAGTTTCTTGCCTTGCTTGACTATCTTTATTCCTCATTTTTTCTTTTATTTTTTTATATCATTGTGAATTTTTATTTTGACTATTGGCGATTGACTTATATTATTATATCGCTAATATTGCTTATTAGCAATATTTTAGCTAATGATAAATGGCGCAACACCCTCAAACTCTAGTCAAACATTTATTTAAGTTAAGTACCTACTTCAAATTTTCTAACAAAAATAAACATTTTTTTTTGTTTAATCAAAAGTTGCTTACCTGCTCGTACTGATTCACTCCCTTGAAGAGCGCCGGTTAATTAAAACTCATTCTGAATAAGCAAAAAAAATCTGCGCTTGAATGTTCAGCCTTTGTTTTATGTATACCTTATAAGGTAGGAACTTATATACATTTTCGAGTAGTAATTTTGGTTAATTTTGATTTTAACAAGTGTAGGAATTTCTATTAAGAGGTTTATTAATAAAGATTCTAGCAGTATTACTAGCAGCTCGATTTCAACATCCTGGTTCGGGTGTAGTTCTTCTACATCCTTTTAAAATGAGTTCGAGTCTCAGGTTTTTCATCGGACAGTTTGAGAACAGTCAATAGTGTTCGGATGCGATTTGCAATAGTATCGGATGTGACGAGATATCGAAACAGACGAGCGATATCACAATTTGAAAAGCGCAGGCCATTGTTTTGGCGTTGTCGTTCGCCAGGACATAAATTGTAGTTGTCCCAGTCGGTCAGTACATACTGAGCACTTGACACCGTAAATATCCACCACTGGCACACTGAAATAGTTACTTTAGCCGAGAAACAAACCGCTGTTATCTCGATTGCGAGCGTCGCGCCATCTAAAAGCGGATGGCGAAACTAAATGACACCATTATCGCTATACTGCGTTTATGCTCTCCCCCAATACGACTGGCATAAGTACAGAAAAGCTACTTGTACCTTAGCATTAAATTCTATAATCTACTCTCTACAAAATTTAAACAGCTGGAGGACATAAAATTAAAAAAAAAACATCAAGGAGATGCTGATAGGCCACCCTTTCAATAATCTGGCCGAATTTGAGGGCCATGATTTTTTAAATATTGTGCCCATTTAAATTACTTAAAAAAGTAGAGCCTTATTGTCCGATTATTTTATATGGTCTTATATCTGTACTTTTAGTTTAAAATGCATAACGTAGATTCAATTTGATTATTTTACATTTTACTGACAATTTGAATATTACGATGAATAATTTTACTACGTATCCTTTTGAATTACTAACTACTTCAAATATTAGGCTTCTATTTTGATTATTTATATTTATATTTTGACAATCTAGTAGTTAATTCTTGACTACCTATGTATGTTCAGTAAAGAGTAGTAACGAAACTTACTACCTAACCCAATTATTTTGACACGTCCAAGAGCGGTCTTTAGCCGTCAATTGGACACGACGAAAATGTAATGTAATGTAATGTAACTGCCTTCCTAAGCCAAATCGACCGTAAGTCACTTTTTGGTAGAACAGCGCTATTTTTACACGACTGCCGAACAAAAAAGGAGTGTAATGTGTTCAGGGTTCATCTATGCATGCTTTCCGTTTCTTTATTCCATCATAATTTCTAAACACTTAAACCGATTTAGAAGTATGCAGTATTGTTAAAATCGTTATGTCATTCCGTGTGTCAAATGGTACCTTAATAGTCCAAATATCAATTAAGTATTTGTCTAAATGTAGAAATGTCATTAAATTGACATAATAATAACGTGTTTACGTCAGATAGATACCGAGCAAGTATCTGTCACGGATTCGAAGATACCGACTTCGAATCCGTGACCAGACCGGAGAACGGAGAAATTCGACCAAATCTAGTAGTGAGGGCGTGGGGTCGGCCTCCTAGTTTCCCTTCCCAGTGCCTCGCGGTAAATCGTTGGACTCCTACGGGCTCGTAGGTGGAGATAGACAGTGGACTGTGTGGTCTCTTCGTTTAACCCCACGCTTAAAAGAACGATCTAATAACATTGTACTACTCCTGGGGTGGCGAATTCGCCCAAAGTAGTTGACAATCAGGTGCACCTTCATAGTTCCAGGAATATCACAATATGCACGTCATCATACAGATTATACAGTTCGTTGTTCGGGAGCTAAGGGGCCCTTGCTGAGTTGGCCACGAAGACCCATTCTGTTCAGGGTTGGTCACACTCACGGGTCAACACCCATCCGACGGCCTCCACGCATGAAGTGCGAGCCTGGGTAGGACTCTGGCCTTAGGGTTAATTTCCCCTAGGAATCAACCTTCTGGCGCTCCTGGACGGTCTGCGCACCATGCGGCATAAGCCAATCGATTGCGCACTCTGACTAACAGTCGGGGGAGTCTGGAAGCAGTACTGTTTCCTATAGAGCGGGGGTGGTTGCGGACCTTACGGCGACTGCTCTTGAAACGACCATCGGCTACCCGATCCTGGGTGAACAGCCGGGTATAGGATGCCGTGGTTGCGATAGATTCGGTATACACCGTTTCACCGCTTCGTAAGGGAGAGGACCGCGCAAGCGACCTCGAACTCGTAACCAATCGAGAGACTGGAGTAATCTGGTCGCAATTGGAGGTAAGGGCGTGAGTAAGGCGTTGGCCTCTTACGGGTTTGTGGCGGAGCTTGACGGTGGACTGTTTTGTCCAAGTCTTCTGCGCTCACTCCAGGGAGATAGAACGACTAATCGTTAAAATTTCCTGAGTGACGGTCAGTCTCAGTTTGTAGTCATAATATTAAACTTACCACAGAGTACCACAGAGTTGTTGTAGTGTTTCCAAATTCGTTAATTTGACCAACATACCTGAAACAAAGTAGGAAACATATTTTTAGTATTTTTTCCAGTACAGGTCTTCACAATACTTTCCCTGCTCGTCGATTGATGGGACAAGAAAGTTAAATTGTTGACTCTTTGTTACTAAGCTAACTAAAACTAAGCTAAAGCCTATAAGGACTCAAAGGTTTAAAAAGAAGGATAGTGGTAAGGGAAGGGGAATTTATGTTTAAGATTTCAAATGTTCTGTAAGTCTGATTTTAAAACGTGTTATGCTCGGAGCGTTTCTCACACATTCGCCAAAGTATTCTAAACACGGGGATAATGCCTGGTGAAAGAGAATAAGAAGACGTCACTGATATGACCAGGAATATAGAGTATTGGTTATCTTCAGATCTCAGAGGGCGGCTCCCATAAGCCGATAGTGTAGTAAATCTGCCGGTGAGATAATCGGAAGCGACGCCCTCCAAGATCCTGAAAAGCAGACAGAGAACTCTCATGTCTCTTTTCTCTCGGGTCGACAGCCAGTTAAGCTTCTCTTTGAACTCCGTGATGTGGTCGATTTTTTTGTGTCGATTTATAATATACATTGTGTCCTTAACTATACTGTTTTTCCACACTGACCATTTTGAACTTGTATAACTTGGGTTTGAGATGGAATTTCAAATTCAAATAAATTTAACCTCAAGGCCATGTTATTAATATTTAAGAACCAGCTATTTATTTGTCTTCCTGTAGTTTGTTTTTGCTCAAATATTTTCGTTTGTGCAACCGTGGTAAAGTTGCAAATTTGCATTGTTTTCAAATATGAGATCCTGTGCCGGTGTTTTCTAATACAGCTACTTGCAGTCTGGATATACAGTTACCGTAAATGTGTACTGTTAAGAACTGCAAACAATGAGAGAGAAGCTCGTGATTAAATAATAGAGCCTGGTCAATCACTAGTCGCCACTGCTTCTGCATGATAAGGTATAACCACAGATTTCACTGCATACAGTCGCAATGTTGCAAGAGTTGTAGCTGGACACTCTTGCTACTATAGAGTTTTTTTAAGCTATTGCATAGCTTTTATCGCGGGCCTAGGCCAGCGCGGCGACCGAATGAAGAAATTTCTTAACGAAAATTAATGATTTTAAACTGATAATTACGTCTAAACGAGTACTGCTTACGATTTGAAAAAAATATATGTTAAACATCAACATCTTCGTAATATTCTTAGCTTTGAATATTTCAGATTTTGTTTATATTACATAGTGTAATTAATTTGTGAAATTAGTTCTAACCGAACACAAAAACGACTACTACGCAAATACTATCTGGCGTATTATTATGAAACCTGCACTATTTTAAAGATAATTTAATTATCTATCTTTTTATCTACGATTTTTTTCGAATATTCCGTTTTTTTGCATTATCGAATAAAAAAATCGTGCGCGGCGCTCTTTTGGAAGACGATTAAATTATTCCGAATCATTTGCGGCTCCGGTAGCAATAATTTCAACGTTTTCCGATAGAGCACAGTTATCTGATATCAGAAAAAATAAAATAAATAAAATAAATAAATAATTATAATTGCATAAGTGTTAAAAATGCTATGCAATAGCTTTACCGTGGCAGTCCCCGAGTGCCACACGTATTTTTTTTTACTTTTATACAGTTCATTCATTGGTCATGTAATCTTATAGTAATTATATAAATTATTTGATAATTAATATAGGGAGGTTTAACACATCTTACATGACCTTTACTGCCAATAGCACATCTAACTAGGCGATAATTTGTCCCGTCTCTAGATGTGCATATTTTTATGCAATTTTAAGAAATGAAGTGTTTTTTTTAAATAAATTATTTGGACCCACCACCTGTATATATACATAAATATACCAATTTTATAAAAAATATAGCTATGTAATAAATATATACATTTATAATTGTAATTTAATAAAATTTAATTAAGAAAAATAGATAAGTGATACTAAATAAATTGTCGTGCGTTGCAAAGAAGTTGATCAGATTTTACATATCACTTGTTAAGTAGCCATCTATTAAGGTTTGCTTTAAATATTTTTATGTTAGGATAATTTTTCATGTCTTCACTAAGGGAATTATATAATTTTGGGGCTATGTAGAATATATGTCTCTGGGCAAATGTTGTCCTGACTGACGGAATTATATAATTGATACTCGCGGACATTCTTGTGTTCAGATTGTTTTGAGTTCGGCCGTGGTCATCTCTAGATTTGTAGAATGCAAGAAGCGCTTGCTTAATGAATAACTGTTTAGCTGATAGCACATGGGATTGGGAAAATAACAAGGCAGATGGATGACGCCGGTTTTTCCTGTGAATTACTCTCAATAATAATTTCTGCGCTTTTGTCAATCTATCCAGATTATCATTAGTAGTAGCGCCCCATGCCGCGACTCCGTAGGACAAAATACTCTGACACAAGGCCATGTATACCATTCTTATGGTTGATATTTGTAACTGATATTTTGATTTTTTGTAAAATAAAGAATTTGAATTTGTGAATTAAGTTGCCCGGTGCTGAGTGTGCCGGGATGCCTTTTTGGGAGATTTTACCCCTTCTTGCAGCATATCCGAGCTGACGGAAACGTCCGGTGTTTCACTTCCTGCTTTTGCGGCAAAGCGATAGAGCCATCGCTTAATTTCAGTTGTCAACCCATAAATCTCTTTCGATGTGTTACATAGGAAAAGTGAAAGCCCGAATCTTGTAAATATTACGTTTTTAAACGACTTCTTAAAACACTTTCTCGGTAATTGAGTGAATGTAATGGCTCATCATTATTACGCAAGTTATCTCATAATATCATTGATTTGCATTAAAAACATCAACATAAAATATCTTCCGATTAAAATTAGAGTTGTGAAGTGTTCGAGAATTTGTTTTAGTTATAGGAAGAATGCATTAAAATTATATCCAAATTAGTCAAGAAGTAAACGGTCTCTACTCCTTTACTTAAGATTGCATTGGTATGTAATGTTTTACTTATCAGTGAATTTAATAGAATAACAAAAATAGAATTGCTAATGAAATCCAAGACTATTGTGGATCGTTGACATTATAAATAAACTAGCTGACCCGTGTCCACTTCGTTGGGTGGTAAAACTTTTTACTTGTGATGAAATTATGAGTGTGGTTCGGTTAGTACTCAGTGCTATGATTTATTCCTGACTGATAAAAGGAGGGTTATATTTTTACTGCATATGTATGTATGTATTTGCATGCCAATTTGACTATATTACCATTATTTGTGAGTGTCTTCTTGTGAGTGTCTTATTTGTGAGTGTCTTATCTCTTTAACAATTTATGCAGTAAAAGGGAAATTATATGCAGTAAAAGGGGAAAAGTCTTGAGACGATAAATTTACTTATTTTGATATGAATTCATAATTGTTGATAGTATGACCAAGAAACATGATCTAACGATTTAAATTATTTTTTAAATATAAAATACTACTTTTTGTGACTTAAATATAAAATTTAGACATATGCTGTCGCTGACTTTTTTGTAGGCATTACCAAGCTCTACAACTTTTTTCTAGAACTTAATCATATATCTCTCATCGTTAAAGCAGCGTTCGTAAGAAACATTTTCATTCGATCTTTTTTTCTCCGACTTACTTTGCAAATCCGACTACCACGAAAAAGTCTTTTCATTTTTCGGATTAATAGATAGCATATGATACTCACAAATAACGTGGCTTTCTATTAGTAAAATAATTTTCAAAATCGGTCCAGTAGATCCAGAGATTACTTCCTACAACCTCACAAACTTTATAATATTACCTCTTTATAATAGGTAGGTTTAGGACAGCTTACCACCTATTCACTCCCCCTTCGAAGCCATAGAATTTAAAATGCGTAAATCCCGGTTTTAGATAATTTTTCTACGAAGGAGTTGATTATTTTCCAGGGGAGACAAAGATCTTTAAAAAGTAAAAACAGAGATTTAGCTGACAGGCCACGAGCGCCAACTTCCACCGTCCCGACGAAAGCCTTTGGTTAGCATTACGCGCAGGCAATGCTGGCGACCGTTTTAAACGTCTGGATACCTGCGTGGGCCGAGTAGCGGGATATTTGGCGACCGTATCCGAGCCCTTGCAACTCGTGAAGTATTCGCTTCAATTTAATTTTTTTTCTAAGAAAAGGTACTGTCTGGTATACTGTGCTTTAGTCTACCCTGGACAACGGCGGTTGAAAAATCGCCGAAACGTCGGGCGTTACAAATTTCACGCGGCAATTCGTTTTTATCCTATTTATAAATTTATTTGTTTATTTATTTATTCGTTACATAAACATTCCAACGCAATAGCACAAAAGAAATATAATGTACAATCCAGAAAATACCGCTATATGCTTCTACATTTAGGCATACATCTGTCTGTGCCCAGGCCCAATTATGCATAAATTATATGTTAAAGTGCATAAAATTATTCCTAATGTGCCAAGTAAAGTGAAACCGAGCCCGCCTTGCTAGGCACTCCTGTGATAAGGCGAGCTCACTTCCTGAGTCTTATTGGAGTGCCACGGTTGTGTCAGTAAAAATAACGAATGAAATTTTATATATATTACTTAATAATTTCAACTGCAGATCATATCAAACATAATGCGATACCGCCATTTTGCCGTTCCGACGGCTGCTGGGCGCATTCCTACGAACTTCGTTTTTATTATTGTAATAATGCCCAGCATAATGAAGGTAGGCAAATAATTACGTATCCGACCCGAAGTCTTCACAGATTGACGATATTCAGGGGTTCATAATTGGCGTTATTATATCGAATATAAAATTAATCATGCGGATATTTATTTCCCATGAAAGTAGTAGTTTTCTATGTATGAATTAACAAATCTATACTAAAAGTAGTTTTCTATGTATAATTACTTGTTAAATGTATTGAATAGAACGCTGCATTTAGTAAGTTTTAATGTAAACAAATGACTACTCTAAGATTTTGTAAGTTGGTACTGTTTGATCTGGGACTAAGGAGTCCCGCTTTTATAGAGACCCAAATGAAGATTTTTGTAAATTGAGAAGTATGCTTCTTGAATGACAAGTACTATAATTAATACAGCAATTAGGTGTAATTAAAATGCAGAGAGACGATTTTATATTTATTGGATCTGGTGAAAGGTTCTGTTTCCATATTCCACTAGAAACCAATGTAGTCCCGTCAAATTTTCTAGAAAACGAACTTTTAGAAGCAAATCATGTAACTTTTGGGCAACAGGTATTTTCTCCCGATTTCAACCATGCTCAATCCGAAAATGCCCACCTGCCCAAGCCATATCTTCCATTGCTTGAAGACTGCGACTGAACATTGACGTAGAGCAAGCTGTTTTAAGTTTCATGACGCCAATCCTATTCGTAAGCCGTGCCCAGAAGTTTTTTTTATTTGAAAAACAACAGATTTACATCAGTCTTACGTACTAAAATTAATGTTAAATTAAGTTATTTGATATAAATCTAAAAACGTTTTCTACTTATTGATTATTTACCTATTTTGTTATAGTCATCTAACCTTAAATATTTTATTTTAATTTCAGTTTGGTTTTATTTTTTAGTCCGTTATTTTTGCAGAGGCGAGTAGCTTGAATTGTGATTTACTTAGAAACATACCATCAAAGCAATTTACAATTTTCACATATGAGTGCATTATACGGGGCACCGGCGAGAATAGTGCGTTATCGGTTGAACAATGCGGCCGGCGGAACACATCACAACGACGAGTTTTGTGGGTCGACGGAACGTTCAGCGGGAAACAACTGAGCAGATCAGGGCAGTCGAGTTTATGGGTGAAGCGTGAATTAATGAGGAGAAGATCTGTAAGAGTACGTCTCGTCTTCAGAGATTGACATTTAAAAAAGTGAGTTTGGGCGTTGTAATCGGCGAATTCTATTTCGTGAAAGAATTTAAAACGCATCCACCTCAGAACCGTTTTCTGAACTCTTTCAATGTCTGAAACGTATTGTTCATAACATGGATTCCAAATCACGCTGCCAAACTCCAATCTACTCCGGACAAGCGATGTAAACTGGAGCATAACAACGCGGATATCCTTGAAAGGCTGTACCTTCAATTTTAGTACTACACAAGAGTCTAGTATTAAGAGTGTGTGTGTATATGTTTGTGGGAGTGTGTTGAGGGTGTGGGTGTGGAGTGTGAGCATGTATGATATTAGTAATGGCGTATATAAAATATAATAATAATAATAATAATCAATAAAAATAGATAATACGAGTCAGTTTATTGTATCGGCTAGGGTTTGATTTACGGAGTATTTATAAGTGATTATGGAATTATTAAATATATCAATACCATTTAAATGGGTATTATAAAGCTCTCAGCAGCGTGTGAGTACTCCATTCCTTGATGCATTAGTTTTAAAACGCGGCAATCGAAACATGTCAAATTTGGGTGTGGTCCTCATTGGGGCGTTAATATTGATCTCGCCCACCAGGTCAGAGCAATCGAATATACAATTCATTATTTTATAGAGGCACAGAGCATCATTCAAGTTGCGCCGATAAGATAGCGAATTTATTTGAAATAGTAAGGCCGCCTCATTAGTAGTATCACAATAACTTTTCGGATACTTATTTTGGATACTATAAAGTCTGTTAATATGGACCTGATAATAGCGAGACCATATTGGAGAAGCAAACTCAAGGTGAAAGTTTGCCACTGTAAAAGTTTTGTAACTCACAGAATTGCAGTTGCAGGAAAGAAAACGTCCTTGCATAAAACTCTGTACTCCTTAAGAGGCCGCACACGAAATTTTGCGCATTTCGTGAATTTACGTTATTTTTCAGACGTTAATTTAAGGTTAAAATACTGTATTTCTATAAGGTTTATTGCACAACATGAAATATCATTTATATAATTGTCTAATGAGTGAGCTGCTTTTTTGAAAATTATTATAGAATTTTGAATAATTGACCTTAAACCGGCGACTGTTTGTGAATTTTTGCTGTGAGAGGTTTAGAATATAACATATTTATGAATCGTTTTGACATCTAAACTGTATAAAAAAATTACAATGTATTGTTGTGAAAGTCCTCTATATAATAAGTGAATCACTTTTTACTATTTTCATATAAAATTGTTGATAAAAAAAATATTTAACTTTGTCAAATTTTTTAGAAAATGGGCGAAGAAATGCTTTTGATTTTGGCCTCTTAGAGCTCTCGTTCATAAAATTAAAACAACAGAAATAAACTTTAGTTCAATATCAATCCATTTCCTCAAAAAAAAATGCAAAACATTAATTAAAATTGGCAATAAAGTCTTTTAAAACAATCTAATTCTCGCGTTATGATACTCGCCTATGATACGATTCACGCCTTAAGTCAGCTAGTCCCCGCCGAGCCCTTCCAAAGGGTGGACGTATCTCTTTGGCTCCGAAAATCCTACCTAAATATAGTTATATTATACCATTGATTATAGAGGTATCACGGCCCACATCGATTTCTTACACGGCCTCTTAAAAACGTACCTGTCGTAAGTCTGGAGACACACAGTAATCTTTTTTAGTTTCTGTTAGTTGTTGTTGCCAAAAAGTCGCTTGTTTGTTCCATTTTTGAAATGATTTAAATTAAAGTTTAGCTCAACGTTGTTTTAAAGTTATTCTTTGAAATCCACATGTTTAAAAACATATATCGGGACGGATCACGCTCGTTGTACGACAAAATAGGGCAATATGGTGCTGGAGCCATCTTGGCCGCCATTTTGAAATACCGGACCAATGTATTTTTACAGTATATTTTTTAATTCCCCGAGCTTAAAAACATACACCTAGATATTTTGGACGCGTTCCTATGTCAAAGCGGGGCTTTACAGCGCCGATTTCTGGTTTAAGTGCCATATTGGCGGCTATCTTGGATATCTCATTTCCGGTCGGTATTTCGCTTGGGCAACCGACATTTTCAGATTCAGCAGGGTCGAAATAGGGAGAAAAGACCTGTTGCTCAAAAGTTACATGATTTGCTTCTAAAAGTAATAAATTTATAGTTTAAAAAAAAAAAACTAAGACACGCTTTTATAAATGTCAATAATAGGTTTGTTATAACCTTGAAACCTGATCATGTTCAAAGTCCATTACGTGACCTTTCTCACAAGTGCAAAGACGACTATGATACGATATTCCATCATGGAATGCCAGTGCCTATCTTCCGGCTTCATCATCAGACCTTGAAACGTAATCGTGGTCAAAGTTCATTACAAGACTTTTCTAACAAGTCCAAACACAGCTATGATACGATGTTCCATCATTAAGTTCCAGTTCATATCTTCCGACTCCATCATCAGATCAGTTCGACGGTAACATATTATTGTATTGTCATCAGAATTACATACATCTGCCAATTTTCATGACGCTACAATACTTGGAAGATGGTTAAATTAGTTACCTTAGATTCCATTACATAGTTAGTTACATACAGGTCGACCTAATAAAAGCGTGTTAAAAAGGAGAGGTCTTTTCGATATTTTTACTAGACTAACGTGTCTCTATTTCTATAAAAAAGGGGAATCCTAAACATAAAGCACTGTAGACAGTTCCATTTGGCTAAAAATATGTACAAATAAATACCGTAAGGGTCAATATTACCCTTTTAGAGGACTGCACACAAAAAAAAGGGTTATGTGTTTAGGATTCATGTATGTATGTTTTCCCTGTCTTTATTTACCGTAACTTCTAAACGCTTGAACATATTTAGAATTGTGTGGTATTGTTCATCCTTATGTCATCTTGAGTGTCATAGGGTACCTAAAGTGCTCAAATGTCAAATAGATAATTATCTAAATGCCCAAATGTCAATACTTGATCTCTATGACCATGTTTCCGAGTACCGATTAAAATTGCAATGGCTTCGTATACGGGACCGGAGATATTTGCATATCCGTTCACTTCTATATAATGTCCTACACAATCCTACATCTCCCTCCTACCTCAACGAGGCTTTTACCGGGTTAGGAAGTCATGGTCTCCCACTTCGTTCAAATCAGAATAATATCCTACGTATCAGAAAACACAATACCACTTTTTTTTCCTACTCCTTCTCCGTACATGCAGCTCGACTGTGGAATCAGATTCCTTCAACTATTCGAGGCGCTAGCTCGCTGTTCACTCTTAAGCAATCATTGAAAAAGCACTTCCTTTCACAATAAATATGAATCATAAATGCTAACCTTTCCGTTATCCCCTCCCTTTCATTACCTTATTTTGGCAGTTTATTTATTTACTTATTTATTTATTTATTTATTTATTAATTTGTTATCATATCAAAATATGTATGTATAAATATATACATACATATAATATGTCCAACTCAAAAAATTATTTATATATTTACTTTTTACTTTAGATACACACACAATGTATATTATATGCTATAATTTCAAATTTAATTTTGAGCTATAATTTTGTTGCCTTTTCATCTTTTCACACCAGCATGTTGGTTGACTGGAAGATATTGTTGTAGTGTAGCAATAAGTCCGCCATTGTACCTTATTTTTATTGTGCAATAAAGAGATTTTCATTCATTCATTCATCCATACTTTAGTATAAATATATAGTATTTAGTATCAAATGATAAGCCTGATGGAGTACATTTTGGAAAAATATATGTATCCATATATATATATACACAAACCACAAAAAAACCTTTTTATTGCTTGAGCACCGAGGGCAACCGACTAAAGTGCGGCGGCGCAAGATGGGTACCTGCCGCAGGGCGTGTGCAAACTGTATTCTCTTACAAAACGTGCTTTTCAGCTCGAACATTTCACTCTTGTAAGGGCAGTCGTGCTTTTTATTATTTTTTATTAGTGTTCTTATTTATAACTAGCTGACCCGTGCCCACTTCGTTGGGAGGTAAAAAATTTTACCTGTGATGAAATTATGAGTGTGGTTCGGTTAGTACTGAGTGCTATGATTTATAGGCTGACTGCCAAAAGAAGGGTTATATTGTTACTGCATATGTATGTATGTATTTGCATGCCAATTTGACTATATTACCGTTATTTGTGAGTGTCTTCTTGTGAGTGTCTTATTTGTGAGCGTATTATCTCTTTAGCTATTTATGCAGTAAAAGGGAAATTTTATGCAGTAAAAGGGCAAAGTCTTTTGTTTTAAATACTTGAGACGATAAATTTACTTATTTTGATAAGAATTCATAATTGTTGATAATATGACCAATAAACATGACCTAACGATTTAAATTATTTTTTTGTTTTTTTTAAATATAAAATACTATTTTTTTGACCTAAATATAAAAGTTAGACATATCCTGTCGCTGCCTTTTTTGTAGGCATTATCAAGCTCTACAACTTTTCTCTAGAACCTGATCATATATCTCTCATCTTTAAGGCAGCGTTAGTTAGAAACGTTTTCGTTCGACCGCTTATTCTCCGACTTATTTTGCAAATCCGACTACCATGAAAAAGTCTTTTAATTTTTCGGATTAATATACCTATGGCACTCACAAATAATGTGGCTTTCTATTGGTAAAAGAATTTTCAAAATCGGTTTAGTAGATCCAGAGATTTGTATTTCCGGTACTTATTTGACAGAGCAATATATAGCACTACTGTTTGGTACAATAGATTGTTAATTATGTAATAGGTCGTTGTCTTACATATTCGTTTACTTTCCTGGAGTCAAGTCAATACTGCTGAAGGCTATAAAAAACCCATTGTAATCGAAAGCCTTACCCATTTCTCTAAAATCCCATTAAATTCGCTTCGCCTTTAAAAAAACACAAAGTGCCGCCTTGTTCTCCAACCGGAGTATATACGATTTTTAACTGTTGCTGTTAAAAGTCGTAGACATACCCGTTATTACGGCTCACATGCCGCAGCGGGTACGTATTAACAGTTACGCAATTATATTTTACGCAGAAACCCGTTCCTCAGAACAGTTTTCGCCTCGGGCGTATTGTAAAGTCGTTACTTTCGTATTCGAGTTTTCGAGACGGCGGACAGCGCCATCTGTGAGTCGGTAGTGGAATCTACTGGGCAAAGACGCAAACCAGCATTGGGGAAAGTTCGCGAATCGTATCGGGAAGATGTAGAGGAGATTAACACTCGAATCTATAGTCGAGTATTGATCTTTACTTGAGTCTTTACTCAACCAAGTATTACTCAGGTGCCAAGTAGTACTTAAGTATTGGATGCGTTCTATAGACGAATATCCTTCATCGACTCATCTGAGTAATACTCGAGTAGAGGGGAAAACATGGGGAAAATAAAATATTTCGTAATTTATTCGAAAACAAACTACTAATCTTTTATTTTACATCTAAAATTATGATGACGGTTTACAGAGAGCATTTATACCCACTTTATTGATGTTTTTCTATAAAATATGAATTATATTAGCCGGTGATTAAAAAAAACGCCAATTTGTTGCCGCCACTATTTGACAGTTCGATTATAACTTCATGAATTGTTTCAAAGCGCGCGTAAGAGTCATCTATCCCGATTTTAATGCCCTCATATCGTCTGCTGCGTTTTATTTTGGACTTTGTTTTATTTGGACTTCGATATGGAGAAAACCAATTGTGCAATCGAGACCGTGCTGCCGCACCACCGACGACGAATATTCTCTCAAATTCCTCTAGCCTCTGTAGAAACTCCGTTATTTCACGAAATAATATGTAAATACAATAATATACACATGCACCAACGCATATAAACGAAAAGTTTTGACAGCTCCAAGCCAAGTAGCTCTCAAGTATCGCCAGACGGATATACTCGAGTATTACTCGCCTTCTCAATACTCGACTATAAAATAAAAACTGGTACTCAAGTATTACTCGAGTACTGCTCGGTACTCGAGTAATGATCAATACTCGACTATAGATTCGGGTGTAATATTTTTCGCACGTTGCAGGGAAAGTGATTTAATCAATTTAAAAATTATCTAATTGGATTATTGGAATCGGAAGAACTGATATTCTACAGAAACTGTTACAAATGAGTGTGAATAATTTACAGCTTTTTACTTATTTGAGGAACGATAAATATCACCTTTTCAAAATTTTGTTAATTCATTGACATTGATCGTTCCTTCTCGTAACCCTTTATATCAGTGATTCCCAAAATGGTCTATATGGATCCCCAGGGGTCGATTTCGATTCGCAGGGGGTCCATGTCAGCGAGAAACAAAAATCAGGGTGCACGAGATAGAGTCCACTAACGTGGACTCCATCTAAGCAGGTCACCATAAGCATTCAATCCGTTAATGTCGTATTAAACAGATTTTGTATACAGCATAGTATTTTAAAATGATCATAATAGCAATAAACAAACGCGCGCGTCACAAGTATCACGGAATGAAATCAACACTCAACTCAAATTACATCACTAATCGATTGAAGAGGCCAGCGCACACGACTAACGAGGGAAGGGGCGAATGAGATATGTGAAAAATGGGTATCCGTGTGAGCGAGTAGGATAAACGCGCCACATGAATGAGCAAGCGAGATAGTGCTACATGTGCACTTATGTGTGGCTTTCCTAAATAATTCGTACTTTAAGGTCGTGGACGCTTAGGAATAAACAAATAAAAATTGTGCCAATTTTATTTTTATACAACTGTCTACATTACCAAAAACCCTATGTAGGCGATCAGTACTGTTCCAGCTATCAAGAAACTTTTAATGTTAGTAAGTCCAGGAAAAAATCAGGCAGGGGTGTACGAAAAACAGCAAGGGGTCTACGAGTCAAGAAAGTTTGGGTACCTCTGCTTTATATCCTATTAGTTGGTAAGTTGGTATCCTAGAAATGGTAAGATTACAAAATAAAGTAATTTTAAATCTTCTATCTTTAATTTGATAGAAATCGCCCGTGCATCATTCAATAAAATGAGAAAAGTCTTGTGTTGCCGGAAATAAATCTAAGACTTAGAACTCGGATCCTGCATTGCTACATCTGGCCAGTGGTTATGTACGGCAGCGAAGTGTGGACCATAAAAGAAGACACCAGACGGCGGCTAGAAGCTTTTGAGATGTGCTGCTACCGTCGAATGCTCCGTATAAGCTGGACCCATAAAGTTAGCAGCGAAGAAGTGCTTCAGCGTACTGGTACGACCCGAAAATTGTTGCACACCGTCAAAAGCGCAAGATTGAATATCTGGGGCACGTGCTGCGGCATGACAGATATCAGCTGCTTCAGCTGATATTGATGGGCAAAAATTGACGATAAACGACCCCGTGGAAAGAGGAGAAGACGTGGTTGTGCAATGTCAGAGGGTGGACCGGTATCACCAGTGCGGAACAGCTTTTCCGGATGGCGCAAGACCGACAGAAGTATTCAGAGCTAACGGCCAACCTCCAATAAGGGAGAGGCACTTCGAGAAGAAGAATCTTTAATTTAGTTAAACATATATTGACAATACAATTATAATGCTATATAATCAATAGGTTCCCTTTTTTTATCCTGATTTTAATAGGAAATATATTTTTAGTATTTTATCATTGATTACTAAATAATTATTATTATGTTCAATAATTTTAATGTATTATTTTATTAAAGCTTTCTATAAATTTCTATATGAAATTGACATTCAAGATTTTCCTGTCAAGTAGCCAGGAACTTAATTCATCTGAATATTAATTTCATAAATCCTACCACCCCCCTAATATAGCGCCGCCCTTTAAACCCCCCCCCCCCCGATGATGATGACGATACCAAAACCGAAACCGAAATCGAAATCGACAACGAAATCGAAATCGAAAACTATCGAAAGCGAAATCGAAACTCGTATAGAAAATTTTGGGTCTCTGCTGTTGAGCGTTGAGGAGTTCCCTCGTCGGGAGCCGACCCAGGGTGGACGGATTGCAACTTTTCAGCTCATGCCATGAACAAATGATGCCTGCATGCCATGAAATTTCAGGTCAATCGGATGAAGCGTTTCGGCGCTATCGTTGGAGAATACAGACAGCGCACAGAATGTAATTAACACAGAAACAGGAAAGTAATTAATATGTTAATAAAGAACATTTATATTTACAATATTTACTACAATTGATTCCATTGATACCGTAAATTACGTAAACTACACTACATAAATATCCATTATGCCTACCTATGTAAAAGAAAGGCTTAGGACCGCTTAGTTATTAAAATAATTATACGTTTCAAGGGTTTAATAACGATTTTCTGTTTTTATTCACATAATATCTAGGTATTGTGTGAATTAAATAATATCTAGGTATTTACATACAAAATATCTAAAGTAGGTAATTTAATTTAAAGAACACATCATTTTTGTTTTATCTACCGTGTTTTTTTATGTATTATGACACTTTATTATTGATTCTTTTGATTATCGACTATGTTTAAACTATTGTTAAAAAGTTATTATTGTATATATACGCTAATCGAGAAACGTGCATATACTCGCTCTCATCTATCGTGTACTTTTACAATCAACAACATCCTATCTCCACGAGCTTTTTGAACCACTTAAGTTATCACGGTCTCGTACTTCGGTCAGCCTCTGACAGTTTACAAAAAAAATCCGTAGCGTTAGCTCTCAAAAAAATTGGCTGCGGGCAATAAGCTCGCCTTTTCTTAAGAAAAAAGCGTTTTATTATTATTTCTATTTATTTTCTTTTTATTTAAAAAAAAACAACAGATTTACATCAGTCCTACGTACTAGAGATAATATTTCATGGAATTATTTGATGTAAATTTAAAAACGTTTTCTACTTATTATTATTATTATGTACCTACATTGTAATACATTTCTAACATCTTAAATATTTTAATTTCAGTGTCATTTTTAATCTGTAATTTTTGCAGAGGCGAGTTGCTTGAATTGTGATTTACTTAGAAGAATATAATTTGCACTTTACAATTTGCAAGTATAAGCGTATCATATGGGGCACCGGCGAGAAAAGTGCGTTATTGGTTTAACAATGCGGCGGGCGGAACACATCACAACTAGAGTTCTGTGGGTCGACGGAACGTTCAGCGGGAAGCAACTATAGTACGGGCCAAAGGAACGTTCCGGTGAGGCAATAAATCATTAGGCCGGCCCGCCCCTTTTAATACCTGGCTGTAAGGGATGCGTGGGAGCTAACGGGCCCATGATGAGTTGGCCACGATGACCCATGTGTTCAGGGTCGGTCACACTCACGGGTCAACACCCATCCGACGACCTCCACGCACGGGGTGCGAACCTGGGTAGGACACTGGGTCAACCAGTCTCCCCTGGGAATCAAACCTCTGGCGCTCCTGGACGGTCTGCGCACCGTGCGGCGCAAGCCAATCGATTGTGCTCTCCGACTAACAGTCGGGGGAGTCTGGGAACTGTATTGTTTCCTATAGAGCGGGGGTGGTTGCGTACCTTATGGCGACTGCTCTTGAATTGACCATTAGCCATCCGATCCCGGTTCAGAGTCGGGCAAAGGACGCCTTGGTCCGCGATAGATTCGGTGTACTCCGTTTCACCGCTTCGTAAGGGAGAGGACCGCGCAAGCGACCTCGAACTCGGAACCAATCGAGAGACCGGAGAAATCTGGTCACAATTGCAAGTGAGGGCGCGAGTATCTCCAGCCCGCCGGGTTTATTCCTGGGTAACTCGCGGTAAGGCGTTGGACTCTCACGGGTTGTGGCGTAGCTAGACGTTGGATTGTTATTGTCCAAAGTCTTCTACGCACACTGCAGGTCGATAGACGACTAATCGTTAAAACGTCCTGTGGTGACGGGCTCGCCCGTTGTAGTCGACACCTCAAGATGTAAGGGATGCGTGTCATAACCTTCGCAGATTATCTATCAGATTATTATATTATTGAAATTGAGCATCTAAACTTTTGTCGGGTCACTTTTCTGTTCGTCAAAAAATGACAAAATGTTATGTATAAAGCACCGAGTCTGCATGCTAATATCACCCTTCAACTTCAATAGCTCCAGGTTAGAAAATATAGTCTCCATTGCTCAACTGATTGGCAAGTAATGATGTTTTATCCGTGCAGCATTTTATAATATACATATGTGGGACTCATTATTACAAAATGCCACTATAAAATTTTACTAATAACTGTTTATAAATTGATAATGACCTATTAATTAATATATGCCATGCTATGATAATCAGTTATCTTTTAAGTACTCATTTAATAACTCACATCACATAATTAGGTCATTAATTAATTACTCTAATTCTAAAATAATACTTTAACCGAAAATATTATTAAATATATCTATCGGTACTATAATAAATGCAAATGTATTCTGTTTGATCGACCAAGCGTAATTAATCGATAAGCAATATCGACATTAGCCGCATCCTTGCTGACATCTCGGTTTATTACCCCATCGGAACGTTCTTTTGGCCCGTACTTTAGTCAAATAGAGTAGATATATTTTTTCGTGCCCCCTCGACCAGCTCGCTCTCAGCGTTCCTTTCAACTGCCAATTGTCAATTCTAACTATGCACAAAATGCTTTTCTTTATATAGCTTGTCATCATTACAACTCGGTGTTTATGGATGTTGATATATTTGCCACAACCCCAGACACATTTAAAAATCTAATTAATAATATATTGCAATTTAATTAATCTGTTTATTATCAAAATAGTTATTCTCCTCTTATCTTTGTATTTACATAACTTATTCCTTTTTTCTATTTTTCGTTCTCATAAAATGTGTCATTACATAATTACATATTTTATTGTCTTATTACTATTTATTTAATATTTAAATCATTTATTACCATATTAATATACATGTTTATGAATCTATTTACTGTTTTTTCTGCTCTATTTACTTTATATTTAATCTTTTAATACTTTGGACTATTTAGTAACTTATCAATTAAATTCTGTATATTTAAAAAAACCCTAATAATTTCACATTAAAAAATGCTTGTATATTTTAAACTTTTCTTTTATATAGAATAACGTACTATATGACCGTTTAATAGGTGGAAACATATTAATGGTTTATATTTGTTATATTTTGATTTAGTAAATATGTTTTTTGTACTGTCTGTTTCCCTAATAAAATAAAATAAAGTACATTCCGAAAATATATGGATAAATACAAAAACCACAAATATAAAAAAAACCGTTTTATTACTTGAGCATTGAGAGCAGAGTAGGGCGTCCAATTCAGTCGACGTCACACTCACCCTGCGACGTCACAATCTGAAAGCCGGGTCAATAGGCCCGGCTCACGTGAAAACCCCGCTCGACGGGTCTTGGACAAGGCTCGACGACTGACCTACATAGTGCGCAGAAAACACTCACCAACGGGGACGGTGACCCAAATGGTGACCCAGCCGGGAACGGCAGTCGTGTTTTTATCTCTTTAAATTGTTGATCTTGTTGAATGAGGGAACTATTATGTTCTGGTTCCCTTTTACCTCTTTGATATGTAAGAGCTAGAGAACTAATCACATACGAGACATTAAAGAAAGAAATACAACACTCTTTATTGGACATTTAGGAAATTGAATACAAATATATACATTGTACCTTATACTCTCTCCAACAAATGACGAGAGCTCTGACGCCCTTTAGCGATCTCTATACCGTCTGTATGGAGGTCACTGAAGAATGTCAAGATGTGAGAGAATCACTAAACAAACTATGGACTTTTAAGGGTATTCCAATGAATAGAAGCGTTGCTTGGGAAAGCGAGTCAAAAGCTTTGCATTAGTCAAGCGTTAGGTAAAAGAGTCGTTACGAGACCAGCAACTGATGGTGCCAGAAAACTATGCGAAATGAAGACTAATACGAAAAGGAACCAATACAGAATTATAACAAGTAAATATATTAACCGTTCAGCTAAGTAACGACCAAATTTTGTTGCACATCAGAACACCGTTAACTACGTAACGACCAATATTGGCGGCTTGCTCCCGGAGCGCACAGCAATATTATTTTCTAATTCGAACGCATCCTAAAATCCATACCAAATATCTCATTATTACCATAGGTACATAGACGGCCGCTAGAATAATTTCACGCGCCATTTCGCGGATATTTCTGGTAAAATTCCATTGTCAAAAATCATTTTTTTTTCTCTCGAAATCATCAAAATTTTTATTGGTTTTATGAGCTAATATCTAAATATTTTTGTATGTAAATAATGAAAACGAAATATTAGCTTTGATATAGAATCTAATAAAGATCACGATAGTATTTACAATTTCTAAATAAGGTTCGGTGTTTTTCCGTAAGACAAGTACAAGTTAGAAATGCCGAGTTTTTTTCACTTTTTCGACTTTCTCATATTTATTCATAATTATCTAATTTTTTTACATAATGAGATTATATATGAAATTTCAATGCGATAATTGCACAGTTAATGTTTTATGATTGCTATAGTACTTCCATAGTTATAGTACTTTTTGTCGAGCGCGGCGGTATTGCAAGAAATTCCAATAAATTGCCGCGGTCTGCCATGAAATTATGCCGCTACTTGAAGGATTACTAGAATAAAAAACACGACTTTCATTACAGAAAGTGAACTACTGTATTTATACTTATTTTTATTGCGGTATCTTAGTAAAATATTTGTGGTTTATAATAATAATAATAATAATAATTAAACGCTTTATTTGCTTTAACAAAACGGCGAGCTTATTGCCTTAAAGCAATATCTTACAGCTAACCTTAACCTAGTGGAATAACATGTTATGCGGGAAAAATAAACTAATAAATTAAATTTTAATCATTTAAATTCAGCAGGGAAACAAAACAATAAATAAAAAAAAAAAACAAACAATAAACCTATAATGACGCAAGGGACGCAATAGGGAGGAAAAAATAGGGAAAAATAAGGAGAAGTTTATGAGCATGTTTATGAGCAAGTTTATGTATATATCCATGTAGATACATGTATATTTTTGGGATGTACTCAATCAGGATGTACTCATTTGACACGAAACACGATATATTTTTGTTAATTTAATAACATTTGGAGATTTAGACAACTATTTACTTGATATTTGCATGACACTCGGGATGACATAATGGTCCTAACAATAAAAAACACTTCTAAATCGGTTCAAGAGTTTAGAAGTTATGGTCCAATAAAGAATAGGAAAACATACATATATGAACCTGAACACAGTAAACTCTTTTTTTGATGGGCCGTCATGCAAAAAGTGGATCTGCGTATTATATATTGGTCTAAAGTGGCATGTTTGGATATTAACTATGAATAACATATAGATAACTATTTATTTATTTATTTATTTATTTGTAACGAAACAGATAGTAGGTGGTACATTTCATTAATAACATAGTGCTTTACATAATATGCTCTAACCTACTATCCTATAATATTGTTACAATGCATCCGTTAATAAGGCTCTAATCTAGATATTATATATATATATATATATATATATATATATATATATATATATATATATATATATATATATATATATATATATATATATATATATATATATATATATATATATATATATATATATATATATATATATATATATATATATATATATATATATATATATATATATATATATATATATATATATATATATATATATATATATATATATATATATATATAATATCTAGATTAGAGCCTTATTAACGGATGCATTGTAACAATATTATAGGATAGTAGGTTAGAGCATATTATGTAAAGCACTATGTTATTAATGAAATGTACCACCTACTATATATATATATATATATATATATATATATATATATATGTATATATATATATATATATATATATATATATATATATATATATATATATATATATATATATATATATATATATATATATATATATATATATATATATATAAATATATATATATATATAAATATATATATATATATATATATATATATATATATATATATATATATATATATATATATATATATATATATATATATATATATATATATATATATATATATACATATACATATATATATATATATATATATATATATATATATATATATATATATATATATATATATATATATATATATATATATATATATATATATATATATATATATATATATATATAATATATAAAATTAGATTCATGAAAAGTTACTTATCTGGGGTCCTGGTGGACCAGAAACATTTTACCGATAGTTAATGTCCTCTTTAAATACTTAGGGCAGCAGCACCTGTTTCCGCAATTGATAATTTATGATGTTCTTAGTTATTGCAGCCGAATTACTGTATGCCCTTGGATGTAATAAGTATAGGAGGATGGTTTCTGTAACAGAAATGGATGTTAGTAACTTATTTTAGAAGAAATTATATGATTGAGTGTAAACTCAATCATATAATTTCTTCTAAAATAAGTTACTAACATCCATTTCTGTTACAGAAACCATCCTCCTATACTTATTATTACATCCAAGGGCATACAGTAATTCGGCTGCAATAACTAAGAACATCATAAATTATCAATTGCGGAAACAGGTGCTGCTGCCCTAAGTATTTAAAGAGGACATTAACTATCGGTAAAATGTTTCTGGTCCACCAGGACCCCAGATAAGTAACTTTTCATGAATCTAATTTTATATATTATTGAAAATAATTTAAAAAAATTTACACCCTTAAAATATCAAAATATATATATATATATATATATATATATATATATATATATATATATATATATATATATATATATATATATATATATATATATATATATATATATATATATATATATATATATATATATATATATATATATATATATATATATATATATATATATATATATATATATATATATATATATATATATATATATATATATATATATATATATATATATATATATATATATATATATATATATATATATATATATATATATATATATATATATATATATAACTATGATAACTATACTAAAAATAAAATATTGTAATAATTATGCTGTAATGTCTGTTGCCAAATCTTAGTTTGCTTCGGCTTCACAATGGATAATCCGCAAGCAATATGTGTATGGTATGTCACGTCGTGACATAGTGACATTACACGTGCTCGCCAGTTTGAATTAAATAATGCAAAACCGGCTATCTCCATTTTTGTGGTGGTGAACTCACGATTCAGCTCTTATTCAGAAGCCTCCTCGAGTGGAAGGCTAACCAGGGTAAGACTCCCGTATCTCAGGCCTCAGAGCTGGTGGACCGGTTTCGCCTGGCGGGATTGCATCCCGGCGCCACTGGTCGGTTTGCGCACCGGTCGGCGAAGCCAATCGGTTGTGCATTCTGACTAATTGCTGAAGGGGTCTGGAGACTATGGAAATACACTGTTTCCTAAGCAGCGGGGTGGATGTTTCACCTGATGCTACTCTTGAAATGACCTTGGGCCACTCGATCCCGTGTGGCACTACGGGCAAAGAACGCCCAGGCCTGCGATAAATTCAAACTGAATTACCGCTGTAATACAACAGGTAGAGGTTTGCGTAAGCGACTTCGGACCCGCAACCAGTCGAGAGGACGGAGGTATCCTGAAGGTTAATTCCAGACGGGGATATCCTACCAAAACTGGTAGTTAGGGGGTGAGGCTGACCGCTGGTTACCTTTTCCGGTGCCTCGCCGTAAGGCGTTGGACTCTAACGGGTTGCTGGTGAACTAGACAGTAGATTGTCTTGTCCACAAGTCTTCTACGCTCATCCCACGGCTGAAAGAACGATCTATATCGTTATACCAGCCTGGGGTGATGGGTTCGCCCGTCGTAGTCGACACTGTCATCCTATCCCCATTTTTATCGAAAATATGTTCCAGTAACAGGTAAAAGACACTTCAAATGAGAGTTCTAATGTAATTTTTTAAAATTATTCTGCTGTTAATTATATATAGATAGGTATATTATTATGTTTTTTGGGACTTTTCTAAGGTCTTTATGAGCCTTGTAACACTGCGATCTTTGCTGATATATTGTGTTCGCCACATCCTATAGTTCTGCGCTAAACCTCGTGTCATTTAAGACACATTTTCGTGTCCCGGAGATTGAGGTTGTACATGTGTTTGTTAAGGCCACAATGCCCCGTAAGCGCTCCCACCAGTATGCGTAGATTTTTCCTATTTAACAAAATAGCGACTATTTGCGTTGGACTCTGACGGGCTCGTGGCTTTGATGGAAGGTAGATTTGTATCGTCCCAAAGTCTTGTACGCTCGGACCCACTGGAGACACAATAATAATTATCGTTGAAACTTCCTGGAGTGACGGGTTCGCCCGTTGTAATCGACGTCTCCGAGAAAATGCTAATAATAATATTATTAAAGTGGATTGAACCGTGTATGAATCCAAGATCTTGAACGCATCGTACAATCGCGTGAGACGGCGGAACATCAACAATCTATGAACAGTAGACGGGTGAATATACTATACGCCAATTCTAACGGATCGGCATACAGAGAATAGAGGGAGAGCAATGAGGTGGTCGCGTGGCGTTTATACGTGTGAGCGAGACAAAAACTCGGTGAGCTTACGGTATTGCGGCGGGTGGGAGAAAGCCATGAAACAGAGAAAGGGATAGAAGGAGTTTTTAGAGTATCGCCGTTATTATCGATGAAATGTTAATTTAAAATAATTTTTCAATTTTTTTGGCCATTTTTTTGCCAATTTTAAGTAGCATTTTTTAATTACTTTTTCTGATTTTAATTTCTTGATTATTTTTATCGATTATTTTAATTTGTTGTTTTAGTAAATAAATCTTAAAAATGATTTTGATGCCCTAAAAGCAATAATGAAGTAACTGTATGTACGTGGTGATAAACTTAAATATTGTAAAAACGGAATAATAGACTGTAATTTAAATGTACCTAAATATTAAGTTTCTACAATCTGTTAAGATTTTTTTTGGAAATAAATTGAAAAATTGAAAAATTGAAATATGCTTTGTTTACATCTATTTTTATATGACTGCCCAAAATGAGTGTTATGTGTTCAGGATTCAGCTATGTATGTTTTTCGTTCCTTTATTCTACCATAACTTCTAAACGCTTGAACTGATTTTGAAGTGTGTCATATTGTTAGAATAGTTTTGTCCTCCCGATTATCATAGGGTACGTGCCGCGACCCCTTGATCTCATATAAGGAGAAAGCAGCGTCTTTAATATAAATAATTAATTGCTGTGTACGCGGTGCATGTTGACTTTCATCATTGCAGTTTAGTTTTTTTTGCGCTTCCTCTTCGTTGCCGTCAGGAATAGATCCGGTTGGCCTAACAATGAACGGAAATCTAAGTAATATTAATTAGCAAAATAAATTAATTAAAGTGTTTAATTATTACACTCCACAAAATGTTACCGTTTTTTAAATAACTGTTTTTAATTTTTACGAATTTATTCCAATCAAACATTTTGGAAAATTATGAAACTACGCAATGAATGGTACTCGGTAAAAATCCGGTATGTATTAATTACGAAACGCTGATTTTTTATTCCACCATAACTTCTAAACGCTTGTACCGATTTATAAGTGAGTGATATTGTTACAATCGTTATGTCATCCCAAGTGTCAAAAAAATAGTCATCCCTATTGTCATAGGTTGCATTAAGCAAATTTTGCTGGCATTTAATTAGTGTGTCATTTTACAAATTTTGTCTATTTTTGTTTATTATTTATTTTGTTAGTTTTTTTAAAAAAATGGGGTTATTTTTTGATTTTTTGTGTTGTGTCTTTTAATTTGACATTACTGCCATTTTTTTTTCTTTTTGACTATGTTATTCAATTTGATATTTATGACATTTATCTGATATCCTAATATCATTAATTATACGTATAATCAATGCTAATATGTATTATTAGACGATTTCACCAGGTTATGTACATACCTATTTGATTTTTATAGATACCTAGTCTTCTTTGAAAAATAAAAATGATTAGTAAATGAAGTAAGTCACGGAGGTAAATGATTACTAATGGAAGTAGTATTAGTAAAGGAAGAACGGAAACTGAATGTATCCTGATGACATAAAAAATAGCAACACATTTACACACACACACACACACACACATACACACACACACACACACACACACACAAACACACACACGCACACTATACACACCCTAACAATATAATTACCTATATGTAAACAGGAGTGAATTCAGCTTCTATTTTTATAAAATAATATTTTGTTTTTGTTTTATTTTATAATAATTTTCTACTACTTTTATTATTTAATGATTATTCAATTTTTTAAATAATTATATATCGTATTTTATTTGATTTCATTTTTCATATTTTATTTGTAAATTTACTATAACAATTTCTTACCATCTTTTCCATAAAACGATTTTTTCTTTTTTTAAATAATATCATATAAAATTGGCATTTTCCTAAGAACAGGCACTGCCTAGTTAGAAGTGACCCAAAATAATTGTATAAAAATAATTCCTATATTTTTTTTGCTACCGCAGCCGCAAATGATTCGGAATAATTTAAACGTCTTCCGATAGAGCGCAGTTATCTGATATCAGAAAAAATAAAATAAATAAATAATTATAATTGCATAAGTTGTTAAAAATGCTATGCAATAGCTTTACCGCGGCAGTCCCCGAGTGCCACAAGTATTTTTTTTCTTTATTGGTGCAATCTGCTGGGTTGTAACGGAACTACCTACATCTAAACACGGAAATAAAAACTACATGAAAATAAATCGCAAAGAAAACTTAATATTCACTTATATAAATCAAAATAAAGAAAGACATAAATAAAAAATACAACAAATAAAAAATTAAAAAACCAGAAAATATATTAAACACTACTTCCATTAAAAAAAGTGAACTACGGTATTTAAAATAATTTTCACATGAAATATTCGTGGTTTATATATATATCCATATAGGTACATATATATTTTCGTAATGTACTCAATTAGACCTTTTATTTGATATATTTATGTTAATTTATTGACATTTGGACATTTAGACAACTATCTTCTTGATATTTAGAGAGTAAATATACCTCTTCTTTCTTGTACCTCTTCTTCTTGTAATGTACCTCTTCTTCTTGTAATGTACCTCTTCTTCTTGATATTTAGAGAGTAAATGTAAATGTATATGACACTCAAGATAACGATTCTTCCCATATCACACACTTCTAAATCGCTTCAATCGTTTAGAATTTATGGTGGAATAAAGATACAAAAACATACTCATTATACTCATTATGCTCATACCCTGAACACATTATACTCATTTTTTGTTGGGCAGTCGTGTAAAAATAATGCTAAATAATCACAATATTTTTTATTTAGCGTATATATCGCTTTCTATTTATTATTTTATATGTTCATTTACACATTACAGCCTAATTACAAGTCAAGAAAAAGATGTTTTGAAATTTGGTTTCATAAGTTTTTTTTTTGTACGTTCACTCCATGGGAGACAGAATGGCAGGACGCCGTTATAACTTCCTGGTAGTTCGGGTTTGCACGTAGTAATCGCCACCCCTTAGCGAGGCTGAGCTTTTGATTGCTGTGAACATTTGGGCTTGAACATACTATTAATCAAGAAACCTGTATGGTTGATGAAGACTGGTTTTAAAGATTCTTGGATAAGATTCCAATATCTCTATAATGTAGGAGGAAAACCCCTTCGGGACTCCAGTTAAAGAAAAGCTCATCCCAGGTGAAAAAAAGACAATACAATAAAATTTATTTCTACTCCAGTAGGTAGGCACACCTACACTTGGATGCGTCATTGCGTCTTACATTCTCAGTAATGTAATTAATTACGGAAAATTAATTATCGTGATAGTTGTGACTATATCAATTAATTTAGGTAATTTATAATCGGTTTGATTGTTATCAAATATTAGAAAATAATGTAATTAATTAAATTTTCTGATTAAATAAGGACAACAATATCCAAAAACATAACAATATAGTAGCAGGTTGATCTATAAATTGGCTCCATTTTATTTTTGAGGAGTTTATAAGCACCCACTTTCAATTGTCTAGATAGAGTGTAGCAAACGTAAAGGGTGTTGCCATGAGAATGGCAGCGGAAAAACACATTTATTTTACGTATTACTTATAGCTTTCCTTGTTATACTATTACATACAATATATAAAAATGATTCGTATATAAAGAAACACATGTTTATTATCTTTTTTACATTTATATCATCAGTTTCCGATTCACGCTACTTTTAACCACTCCTATCGCGGGGTAAAAATTTAGTCGTCACTTCTGCCCGGGACAGTTTTGCGCGTGAAGTCGATGGCCTTGAGAAAAACGACCATAACTTTTAAACTGCTATACGGATCGTAAAAAGAATAACTGTAAAATGATCGCATTGAAATTTGAAATTTATAATATTATAACCTTATCTCGTCAAACAATTAAGATAATAATGAATAAATATTTAAAAACTTGGCATTTTACGCAGCGTGGAACGCCCTAACCAATATTGGTTAGATACAATTTTAGCATTTGTAAGCGTCTAACCAAAAATGGTTAACTCAAATAGGAAGGGTTAAGGACTAATCAGATATTGCCAAAAGAATATTTAATGCACGTTACTTTTTATATTTACATCAATTATATTTTTTTACTCAATTATACTATTTTACTATTTTGTGTTGGCCAATTTCATTATGTTAAAATGATAATAAATTGGCCAAATATATTATGTTGGCCAATTTCCAGTTCCTTGAATAATTGAAATATTTTATGGATTATTTTATGAACTTTTAATCATAAAATTTCCACTGTTTTATTTTTATTAAACGGATCAAATTTAAATGTTATCTTGATTATTTCATAGAATCTTAAAATGTAGTTATGATTGGATTTGATTGATTACTTTTAACTGGTTGCTGTTATTAAAAATATAATAAGTAGTAAGTACAAAAAGTGATTTGTGGTTATAAACATGTAATTGAAATTGTACGACCTATGGGCAAGCTGTATCGAATCATTTTGAACCAAAACTTTAAAGTGTACAATAAAGACCTAACTATGATGGATTTCTAAAATGGATTTCTAAATTTCTATTCTAAAATGGACACAACACATTGAGGCTACGACTAAACGGACTAGAAAGTTGATTTATATATTTAAAAATATAAGAAACATACTCAAAATTAACCTACTACGGACTGTTTACTATGCACTGGCGCAGACTCTACTTACATACGGACAAATCGGTTGGGGCGGTATGGCAAGAACAAATCTTGACCCACTGGTCAAAGCACAAAAGGCTTTGCTCAGAGTCATTAACAAGAAGCCATATCGCTCCCCGTCAGACGACCTATATACAGACTTTAAAGTACTTGACGTACGCCAACTATACATACGCGCTGTTTTGGTGCGCTATCGAAGGGACCTCATGAAGAACACGGATAAAGACAAACCAGAGCACAAACACAACACTAGACACAAAGACAAACAGATTCAACCAAAAATGAGGACTGTATACGGACAACGACACTACGCATATCTCGGACCTAAACTCTATAATATATTTAACTCGTACGCAGGACAGATCTTAAACATAACCGACAACCAGTTCAAGAGACGGGTGTCTCATTGGCTCTCAAATTATACTAGAGAAGAATGCGAAAGTATGATATATTAAAATATTTTATTTCTAACCACAGATTATAGGATATATAGATGTAAATTATGGATATGTATACAGATATACAGATTATAATATGTTATATTTTATTATGTTATACTATTATACTATTATATATAAATATGCTACATTATTTTATATGTTATAACATATGATATTATATTATATTGTAATATGTTGTAATATATTATTTATATTATATTATGCAAAATTACATTACGTATTGTTTTTTTTTTTTTTTTTTTTTTTAAGACAGAAGAAGGACAGCAGGCAAGGCTACAGGCTCAGCAAATAATACCACAGAACTATATATCCATCACCCCAACACAGGCGTATACCTAGTGGGGTGATGTAATCCTGACAATTTAATGCCCTTTCGCGATTTTCTTCATATGTATTCTTTTAAAATGTGTTAAAAAATATTGAACACAATCTTTTTTATGTAACTATAAAAAATAGGATAAATAAAAAAATAAATAAATAAATAAATAAATAAATAAATAAATTTATCTATCTATCTGTTAAAAGTCTTCTTTCCGTATTTTAAATGTCCCAAAAATATTTCCTGTAGCATTTAAAATTGTTTATTACAAGGTCTGCCGTAAGCCTAATTTCGTAGACATACGAGTGAATATAAATTTTAAAAATACGCAGTTGTTTACTTGTATGTGTTTTAGAGAGAGCGAATACAGCCAAACATCTTACCTGAGGCTGATGCTAAAGACGATGAAGGCGATGGCACTGGGATGGTTTGAGTTTCTGCGGAAGTCGCATTGCTTTGCGCGAGAAGTCTAACTGTAGTCACACTGTCTTGAGAGTTGTCGTCTATGTTAACGGTCTCTCTGCTTTGAGGGTTTGCATTGATTACGTTCACGGCGTTCGTGGGACTGTTCTCACTCTCCACTATGACGTTAACGGTGGTCAGCGTTTCTAGCTCCATGTCGGTTTGATTGTCTTGGTTCATTTGGTGCACGTTGTTCTCTATGAGTACTAGCTCCCTGGTTACTGCAGAGCGGACGCCTAGGGTTTCTATGACTGATTCTGTGAGGGCTCTGGTGGACATTTCGTCTATGTCGATGTCTTGCTTGATGTCTATGATGATTTGGTGGTGTTTCGTTCCCGAAGAGTTTGACGTTTGAGCCTGTACGTGGACTTCCGGGGTGTTTTGCCCCGTGTGAAACACCATTTGAGAGATCTGTTGGTTCGGGGTGGAAGCATCGCGACGCGATGCCATCGTTCCAGTATATTTATAATGACAAACACTCGAATCAGACTTATAAATCAGTCGTTAAGTGAACACATTGCTGAGATCGATTTATTGCCGCATTGTTTTCCTTACGGAGGGTTAACTGGGTCAGAGGTGAAGATCCTGCGGGCGCTTTTGGGGCCACGGTGTCAGGTGAATATGCACCGTACGGCTGCGCGCGACGGCTCGCAATCGCCTGACGCACTGCGCCGTCCTTGGGCCATTCCAGCACTGCACAACACACCAATCAACCCTCAAACTACTACATCGTCCTGGGCCCCGAATTGGCGGATTTTTTTCCGTGGTGAGGCGTTTGTTTACTTCGGGCCCCCGCGAAAGACGCGCGCAGTATGTAGGCTACGAGACAATGCCTCTACGGCTCTACGCCGCTACGACGGGCTACGACCCGCTCTTTCGGCCTTACCAGCGCGCCCGGGGAGGGGGTCTCTATGAACAAAACTCGACGCGGCACACACGGCACTACGATCCTGACACCGGTCCAAAGATACGCAGGACGAAGCACCGACGACGACGCAGTGGCTGATATTTAGACATTTATTTCTTAAGTACAGTTGGGTCGGTGTCGACTACAACGGGCGAACCATGCGCCCAAGATATAACGATATGCGATCGTTCTTTCAGCCGTGGGATGAGCGTAGAAAACCTTGGGACGGTACAAACCTACCGTCCAGCAATGCTACGAGATCATCAGAGAACAACGCCTTACCGCGAGGCTCCGGGAAAGGTACCCAGCGGGAAGTCTCGCCCCCTGACCTTCAGTTTTGGAAGGATATCTCCGTCTGGAATTAACCATCAGGATAGCTCCAACCTCCCGACTGGTCATGGATCCGAAGTCACTTGCGGGACCTATACCTGCCGTATGTTCAGCGGTGATTCAAATTGAATCTATCGCGAACCTAATGCATCTTTTGCCCGGCTCTGAATTTAGGACCAGGTAGCCTAATGGTAATTTCAAGAGTGTTTTACGACAGCTCAACATCCACCCTCGCTGCTTAGGAGACAGTATATGTCCATATTATCTAGATCCCTTGTGCAATTAGTCAGAGTGCATAACCGATTAGCGTCGCCGAACGATGCGATGGAGAAACCGATCCACCAGCCGTGAGGCCTAAGACGCGTGAGTCTTACCCGGGTTAGTCTTACATACGAGGAGGCTTCTCAATTGGAGCTGAATCGTGAGTTGGGTCGATCGGAGAACAAAATGGGTCTTATGGCCCAAGCTGCATGGAACGATTCGCTACCGCTTACTTTTAAGTACATGGATATTTCTTAGTAGAATATTCGCTTTTTAATGGTTCCGTGCAGTTTGAGTGACGTCGGGCAAACTATGTCATCTGGCTTGTCCAACTAACGTTTCAACTCCTATCTCGTATCCCACTCTTAGAGGGACGTAGCCTGTCAAGGCCGCTGTGATCCTGTGATCCACGGCTGTAATCCTGCAGTTGGTGAGCAGTCGGTGAGCAGTCGGTGAGCAGTCGGTAAGCAGTCGGTGAGCAGTCGGTGAGCAGTCGGTGAGCAGTCGGTGTACTGTCCGGTTTTATATCGAAAGAACGATTACATATCATTAGTTATTTTTTAATATTATTAGAAAACGGATTTTTTTTTAAATTATGAAGTTTGAAGTATGCACAAGCCTTTGTTTATTTTGGTACGCTTGCCTTAGTACGGCCCTAGACGTATTTAGGCGGCGTTGATCTAAAGAAATACTGGGCTGCGGTACTCTCTTTTTTGCTACTTTACAAAGGAACCTGTAGTAATAATGTAATACTGTATTGCAGTTGAAAGAGGGAGATAATGGGCCCTTGCTGAGTTGGCCACGAAGACCCGTTTGTTCAGGGTCGGTCACACTCACGGGTCAACACCCATCCGTCGACCTCCATGCATGAAGCGCGAGCCCGGATAGGACTCTGGCCTTAGGGCTAGTTTCCCCTAAGAGTCTATCTTCTGGTGCTCCTGGTCGGTCTGCGCACGTGCGTGCGGCGTGAGCCAATCGATTGTGCATTCTGACTAACAGTCGGGGGAGTCTGAAAGCAGTACTGTTTCCTATAGAGCGGGGGTGGCTGCTGACCTTACGGCGACTGCTCTTAAAATTACATTAATTACACCACCCCCGGCCCCCTCAACCCGCCCCCCTACCCCCTAGCATGCCCAATTTCAGATCAATCGGTTGAAGCGTTTGGGCGCTATCATGGAAGAATACACACATACACACTGACACACAGATGTGCTTTTATAATACTTTCCTTTGCCAGAAAAGTAATCTAACAAACGTTCCTGTTATTCAATATTCATTTTTAATATCGTAATTATTGAATAAGCTAGCACTCTTAGTTTCCGAGATATTCATACGTTTATGTTGGTGACCCAGATTCATTGCTCTTGAGTGTATATTGATGTATCTTGTGTAGTAAGGTTATTAAATACTAGCTGTCGCCCGCGGCTTCGCTTTGCGTAAAGTTTTGAATCGAGTTTCTAATTCGAGTACGGTGGCCTTTATTTGCCTTTTTAGACGCTACTTATAAATATATAGTAAAAGACGTCCTGTTAGCGTCTTGTTTTTCGGTCCTGGGCCATTCGCCGCCACGCCGTCCCCGCTAGGTATTTCGAGGTGCTTGCCCATCAATACTTATTTCATAATATCTCTAAAACTATTGGGACTAAAAAGTTACAGTGCATGGCTAATTTTAACTCAATTTAACACCCGTGATGATAGATTTTGTCTCGGATTCATATTTTATTGCTTATATTCATATTCAACAAACTTCAATTTATTTATTTTTGTAATTTTTTATGAGTCATAAACTCAGTTATTTGTAGTTTAAATATAAAAGTTGAATATACGCTGTCGCTGACTATTTTATAGATCTCTCCGTTGCATCTTATTTTCATATATATCAAACCGTTTAGTCAGCCCACGCCGATAAAGCAACTCACTAGCTCATTTATCTCCGACTTGATTTACGAATATCTCTTGCACAGTCTCTCCTCTTACCTTTCCTTGACTATGCAGATGTGGCTTATCTCGATTTAACAGAGGAACTGCTCAACAAACTTGAACGTTTGCAAATTGTATGCATACGAATCATACGATTCATCTTCGGTTTACGTAAGTATGAACACGTGTCCGACTATAGGGCACAGTTAGAAGTAGTAGTAGTAGATGGAGTGGGGGGATTGTTTCCAGCCCTTGATGTCACCTAGATCTGTAAAGTCTTTTGTAACTGCCCACTGTGTGGTTAGGTCAATTGTCAGCTAGTAGGGCACAGTTAAAGTGCTTGCCATTACGCCAAAGAAGAAATGTTCATATACTTGCTCTCCTATATCGTGTACTCTCCCAATTAACGCCATCCTATCTCCACGAGCTTTTTGAACCACTGAGTTCCCACGGTCTCGTACTTCGATCAGCCTCTGAGAGTTTATGAAAAACTCCGAGTCATAATAGCGATTCCTATTCCTATTCTTTCTGTGTCCATGGTGCAAGACTCTGGAACGATCTCCCAGCATATATACTAAACTCGCCTTCTTTCCCATCGTTTAAAACTAACATTAAGGATTACTACCTTTCTAAGAAGTAACCAGTTCTTCCCTTTCTCTCCTCTTCCTCTCCCAATTTCCTCTCCTCGGGCATTACTAGTTTTAAATTCTTCCACTTGTCTATATGTTATATAATAATCTTTATTTTCACAATGCGCGCATGTGCCACTGTGTTTAGGTTAGTTGTAAGACATTGCCATGTGGCAATAAGCTCGCGTTTTTGTATACCTACTAATTAAGTGCAAATAAAGAGTTTAGAATTATTATTTTTGTTAAATATCGTGATTTCGTATTGAAAACCAATATTTTTGGCATAAATAGCCTATATCACTCGTCGATAATGGAGCTTTCTATTAGTAAAGGAATTTTAGAAAGGAAGGCAACATATTTTTCCATTGCAAAAACGGGCCATTCGAATTTTAAGTAATCTGGGTTATGTAGAATCATGCCGTGGTCATTTCAGAAGGCTTAAAATTATCACCCTTCCATCTCTATTAAAAACCTAGCTCAGCTGCCGATACAATCAGATACCCATAAACACTTTACCAAGGGGAGAAATCATCTGATTCTTCCTCGTCCAAATCTGGAACTTTTTAAAAGGGATCCGAAATACGTCGGAATTATAAGCTACAATAAGCTACCCTCTAGTATAAAAAAAATATGCCGCGAAGGAAAAATGCTCCAATTTAAAAATAACCTCAAATTATATCTCACTGAAAGAGAATTGTACGACATTAATAATCTCTAAAAACTGTATGCATCTCTACTATATCTCTTTCTGTAATAGCTTTTTAATCGCTTTTCAATTTGACTAAAATGTATTGACTATTTCTATTATTAGGTAGGCACATATTAATTATATCTTGACTATTTTTATTTGCAATATAATCACTAAGACATTTTATTTTACTTTTTGACAATCGTCACATTTTTTTCTGTTATTTGACATTATATTTATTAATTTTATACTAAAAAAACTTATTTGTATCGGTATTTTAAAGAATTAATTATGTTCATTATAACCTTCTTTTTTTTCTCATTACATTATTCATTATATTCAATGTAATAGAATCACTACTTATTGAGGAAATTTCTACATATCTTCTGTATATAATACTTTCTACATATCTTACTCTGTGTTTTCTATCTTGTAAACTAAATGGTGAGACTCGATTTAATTCTACAATAATACCTTCTTTAGTTTTACGAGTAACCTTTTATGTTTTGATTAATAATAGAATAATTTAATCATTAATGAAGAAATCAGTCATATCACGGCCAAATGTAAATGTAATACAACTGTCTATACAACTATGTATTAGTTTTTAGGACAATAAAGTATTTGATTTGATTTTATTTTGAAATCAGATGAGTGGTTTTGGAGATTACTCCTTACATACAAGCTTACAAACTTACAAACATTACTTCTTTATAATATTAATATGGATGTTTAAATTGTCGACAGACCTTGAGATCGACGCTCGGTTATGTGCGACCGTGTGGTTCTGTACCAGGGGCTGGCACGTGTCGCGCAAGCGCCTACGGCACGACGCTTCGATCGCCGATTCATCCCCGCACACCTCCCCTTCCCCCTCCCCCCGTTTCCCCCTTCTTCCGCCCCAGGGAGGGGTTGATGGGCTGGCGTACGCAACGGCGGACACCGCCCGCCCGCTCTGCCTTCCTTCTTCCTACGGATGGATGAGCGACTATAGGGTACGTGCGGTACGCGCTCTCGTGATGCTACAAGGGCCTACATACCCCGTTTCGACGGGTCATGAATTCTGACACTGAACTACTTTAGGTCCGCGAATTACATTCACGGATGAAACCAGATTATTCTCGGGGGTTTTCTAGTTATTAAAAACTTCATATCTACTTATGTAAGGATATACAACTTTAAACTGAGTATAAAATTGCATCGACCCAGAATATTTTCCCGGCAAGCAGACAATCCCCGGCCTCCTCCCCCCCCCCCCCCCGCGCGCACTAACCTAACAATCTTTTTAACCATCTGTCATTTGTTTTAAAGCAAAATAAATAAATGGCTGTTGCAAGAAGAGTGTTTATCTATCCATGCCATGATCGATGTAGTAGAATAAGTTGAAGTTGACTTAATATATTGTGTATATATGTATGTATGTGTGTATATGTGTATTCTAATGTATTTAGTATTTCTATTTCCTATATTTATTTATTTATTTATTTATGTAGTACTTTTTTTTTTATTATACATATAGCCACATTATTACCAATGTTATAAAGTAACTCGGCAAAAATTTAACACGCAAATGTAGCAAATGGTCAGTGCCCACCTAACTAGGACTGTAATGTCCTGTATCTAGGCGGGTAGGAGTAAACAATTAAAATTAGCGATTTAATGTATAAAGAACTAAATTGACTAACGTTTTATTTTTAGAAATAGTAAATGTACCTAATTAAAATTTAATATATAATATAATATAATAATCTGTATAAATATTACAATGTATATTTATGTAATAATATGGTAAGTACATAGATACCTAAATTCGATTATAATAAATAATAAATATATTATGGTATAAACATATTTATATTAGAATACAATTATATAAATACGATTATAAAAATATAATATTGTAATTTTTATTACATTTTTATTATTATTATATATATATATATATATATATATATATATATATATATATATATATATATATATATATATATATATATATATATATATATATATATATATATATATATATATATATATATATATATATATATATATATATATATATATATATATATATATATATATATATATATATATATATATATATATATATATATATATATATATATATATATATATATATATATATATATATATATATATATATATATATATATATATATATATATACAAACGCAAAATTTAAAACCCATATTATGGTATAGATTTATTGACGACATAGTAATGATTTGGCCACACGGACAAACTACTCTAACAACCTTTCTTGACGACCTAAATAATTTTGGCCCTTTGAATTTCACTCATACCATTTCTAAATCACAAATTACTTTCTTAGATGTTGATTTAACAATTTCCGAAGGTAAAATTAAAACCGCGATTCATATAAAACCTACAAATAAAGAACAGTATTTACACTTTGATAGCTGTCATCCATTTCACACCAAGAGATCCATTCCCTACTCAATGTCCATTCGCGGACACCGTTTAGTTAACAACAAAGAAAATTTAGATAAATATCTCAATAATCTAAAGCAATCTCTTCTTGAAAGAAAATACCCTGCTCCTCTATTGGATAAACATATTCTAAACTCTGAAGTAAAATATATACCAAAACCTAAAATTTCTTCAAATAAAAATAATAATAATAATAAAATCTTTCTTAGCACCACTTATTTTCCTGGTGCTGAGAAACTGCGAGATATATTATCTGATTTATTCCCCATCATTTCTAATGATGCATCCACTAAGGATCTCTTAGATTCACCGCCAATTTTATCTTTCCGCAGACCACCTAATATTAGATCAATATTAAACAAAACAAAAAATAATCAAAATTTCTCTATTGGTAATAATACTTTTGGGCTTCAACCTTGTGGTCGTCCACGTTGTAAAACTTGTCCTCTGTTAGATCTAAGTCCTTTTTTTACCAGTCCAAATACTACTAATAGTTACAGGGTTCCCTTTCATTGCAGTTGTATTTCAAAAAATATAGTATATCAACTTCTGTGCAGGACTTGTGATGCCTTTTATGTCGGTGAAACAACAACACCACTTAATATTAGACTAAATAATCATAGGGCTAGTGTAGGAAATGAAAGCCAACTCCCAATATCTTTGCATGCCAGGGCGCATAATTTATCTTTTGATCAATGTTTTAAAGTTAAAATAATAAAATGCCTTGGGGATAATGCAAAAGAAAGGGACGTCAAATCTTGGGAATTGGCTTATATTTATATTTTAGGCGCTTGCAAAGGTTCCGGTCTCAACAGGCAAAATTAATAAGGTTTATCATATTATCATAATCATCAAATGCTTTTTCTTTTAATTTATAATCATTCATTTTAAAATAACGTTTTGCACGGTTGGTTATGGTACCTTAACTAAATCGTGTAAAATATTATTAATCCATTTCTTTTTGTTCGATTCCTTGAATTTAAATTTTCAACGAATTGTTCGATTTCAGAAATGTCATATATCTTGACGACGGCTGAGCCGAAATATTGATATACATTTTATAAAAATCATTAATATTTAAGAAACACTAATCGCCTATTATTTTCCAGCATTCATTCTCGTCTTTCGCATTGTTGTGTCGCCGCTGTAGGATAAAGTAGAAAGGTTCGAATACCACAGTAGGAAACCGCAAATACTGAGAGAAGAGAAAACGAAAAAGGCGTGGAGTCACTCCTGGTCACCACAGACCAGATAAGTGCCCTTTCATTATTTTATCATTTCATTTATTTAGTGATAAACATAATTTCAATTTGAAAAAATAATAATTTATATATATATATATATATATATATATATATATATATATATATATATATATATATATATATATATATATATATATATATATATATATATATATATATATATATATATATATATATATATATATATATATATATATATATATATATATATATATATATATATATATATATATATATATATATATATATATATATATATATATATATATATATATATATATATATATATATATATATATATATATATATATATATATATATATATATATATATATATATATATATATATATATATATATATATATATATATATATATATATATATATATATATATATATATATATATATATATATATATATATATATATATATATATATATATATATTTAATTATTATTATTATTATTAGGTTTGGTTGATTCATCGACCCTCCAATCGGTTCTGCATTCTCACTAATTGCTGAAGGGGTATGGAGACTATGGAAATACACTGTTTCCTTAGCAACGGGGGTGGATGTTTCACCTGATGTCAAGGCACTCTTGAAATGACCTTGGGCCATTCGATCCTGTGTGGCATTTCGGGCAAAGAACGCCCAGGTCCGAGATAAATTCAAACTGAATTACCGCTGTAATACAACAGGTAGAAGTTGCGTAAGCGACTTCGGACCTGTAACCATTCGGGAGGACGGAGGTATCCTAAAGGTTAATTCCAGACGGAGATATCCTGCCAAAACTGGTAGTTAGGGGGTGAGGCAGCCCGCTGGGTACATTTCCCGGTACATCGCCGTAAGGCTTTGGACTCTAAGGGGTTGCTGGTGAACTAGACAGGAGGTCGTCTTGTCCCCAAGTCTTCTACGCTCATCCCACGACTGAAATAATGAGAATGAGAATCGTTATACCAACCTGAGGTTATGGGTTTGCCCGTTGTAGTCGACAACGCCATCCTGGAGTATTTCCATGGTATAAAAATGATATATTTCCCAAAAATGATAGGTATAGTATTTTCTTAAATATGGCAGATTTAAAATATTATTATTTTCGCTTGTATATGAGATACTCTAACCGAAATGTGATTTCGGTCTATGTCATGAAATGTACTTTGTGATTTCGGACTATCAATGCAACTATGAGCCAAATTTCAAGTCTCTAGGCTAAATATTGCAAGATTGAAGTATGATTAGTGCGCCCTCTGGTGGACCGATTTCCACCACAATTTGACTCTTGCCATGATCAAATGATGCCTGCATGCCAAATTTTAGTACAATAAGATGAACCGTTTCGACGCTATCGTAGAGTAATAGGTACACACACAGGCAGACTTCAGTCTGGAAATGGTTTTAATCGTCTCGCGGGGGCTCTAAATGATTATTTCTGTCTTCATTTCAAAGTTTTATTGACTTCATAAAAAAACCGTAATAAAAATAATTATAAATTGTATGTTCATATTCTTTATTGTCATATGATAATCTCTTACAACCAACCCTACTATGACGTGTTGTATGTATGTGTGCGTGTAACATGTGTGTAAGTGTGTATCTTGTTATTGCATTCGATCGACAGAATTGAAAATGCAATTCCGTTAATTTGATCCCAACGGAAAATGGTGACCCAGCCGGAAATCGAACCCGGGACCTTACGATGTAAGATCAGGCGACCTAACTACTATGCCACCGTGCCGTGTGTTTGTTACGCATAAATGCATAAATGCAGTTTTTCAATGTTTGTAACGGAGGTTGTGTTTTTTTATTCTTTTTTATCTATTTACTTGTTCCTTTCGGATGGATGAACGGCTATAGGGTACGTACGGTACGCTTTCTCTGCTGCTACAAGATAGCAGGGAGTTTGGGAGCTAACAACCCCTTGCTGAGTTGGCCACGAAGACCCATTTGTTCAGGGTTGGTCACACTCACGTGTCCCACCCATACGGGGGCCTCCACGCATGAAGCGCGAGCCCGGGTAGGACTTTGGCCTTAGTGCTAGTTTCCCTTAGGAGTCAATCTTCTGGCGCTCCTGGACGGTCTGCGCACCGTGCAGCGTAAACCAATCGATTGTGCATTTCGACTGACAGCCAGGGGAGTCTGGAAACAGTACTGTTTCCTATAGATCGGTGGTAGTCGTTAGCTTTATGGCGACTGCTCGTGAAACGACCATTAAGCTACCCGATCCCGGGGCGAGAGCCGGGCAAAGGATGCCGTGGTCCGCGATAGATTTAGTAGACACCCTTTTTATTTCTTCATTTTGTTTTGTTTATTTTATTTTTTCTTTACGATAAAAAAATATATATGTTTGTTTGCTAATATGTATGCATGTTTGCTAATCTGACTTGTATACCAGTATACCAATAAAATGAATATTAATATGGCCGCGTAAGGGAGAGGACCGCGCAAGCGACCTCGATCCTGTAACCAATCAGAAGGTAGGAAGTATCCAGATGGCTAATTTCAGACAGAGATATCCTTCCAAACTGGTAGTCAGGGGGCAAGGCTGCCCGCTGGGTACCTTTTCCGGTGCATCGCTGTAAGGCGTTGGCCTCTGACGGGCGAGTGGTGTAACTAGGCAGTGGACTGTTTTCGTCCCATGTCTTCTACGATTACCTCACGAAAGACAGAACAATCAAACATCGTTAAAACTTCCTGGGGTGACGGGTTTGCACGTTGTAGTAGACATACCTTGTAGTCCATTCGAATATATTATATGATTGTAAATTACGAATGAAATAAATATAATAATAAAATATGTGGTACTCCTAGGATTCTAACACGAACTATTGTTACTTTCTGTAAGCAGGATTCATGGATATATGGTACCAACCAGAGAAAAAAAAACATTAACATGTCTCCAAATTACACTACTATACCTACCTTGTATATAAAACCATAGTATATAGCAAAACTATAGATATGTTATTGGAAAGAGGAAGAAGTGACGAAATTATTGATTTTTTAAGGTATTTAGGCTTGGGCGGGATTCTATAGGGGCATTTCGGCCGAACCGCTGAGTCACATCGATCAAAAGAAAATTCAAGACGAGCCTTTGTGAGGCTTTGACATTCTGCTTAACCTGCCAGTGGTGACGTATTTGTCTGCGAGACCGACGTTTGTAATAATAAAACATTTTTAGTAAAGAAAAACCGACTCCATTTTTTTTAAACCGAAACTTACATAAACGTATAGAAAATTTTGTGTCTATGCTGTTGACCGTTGAGGACTTCCCTCGTTGGATGTCAACCCTGGGTGCCGCGGACTTATAGGCCTCCACGCATGAAGTGCGAGCCTGGGTAGGACTCTGGCCTCATGGTCAGTTTCCCCTGGGTATCAACCTTCTGGCGCTCCTGGACGGTCTGCGCACCGTGCGGCGTAAGCCAATCGACTGTACACTCTGACTAACAGTAGGGGGAGTCTGGAAGCAGTACTGTTTCCTATAGAGCGGGGGTGGTTGCGGACCTTACGGCAACTGCCCTTGAAATGACCATCGGCCATCCGATCCTGGGTGAACAGCAGGGCAAAGGACGCTGTCGTCCGCGATAGATTCGGTAAACACGGTTTCACCGTTTCGTAAGGGAGAGGACCGCGCAAGCGACCTCGAACTCGTAACCAATCGAGAGACTGGAGTAATCTGGTCACAATTGGAAGTAAGGGCGTGAGTGTAGGCCCGCCCAGTAACATTCTTGGCTATCTCGCGGTTAAGGCGTTGGTCTCTTACGGGCTTGTGGCGTAGCTAGACGGTGGACTGTTTTGTCCTCAAGTCTTTTGCGCTCACTCCAGGGAGATAGAACGACTAATCGTTAAAACTTCCTGAGGTGACGGGCTCGCCCGCTGTAGTCGACAACCCAAGTTGCCGCGGACTTGAATTAGTGAAACTTAGAACGAGCTGTCGTAATTGAATGTATATACGAAATTTCGTGTCCGTGCTGTTGATCATTGAGGAGTTCCCTGGTCGGGAGCCAACCGCGGGTGCGGCAGCCATATAATGAATGCTGCACTTAAAACGGGCTATCATAACTGAATGCGTATACACAATTTCGCGTCTGTGCTATTGACCGTTGAGGAGTCCCCTCGTCTGGAGCCAACCCTGGGTGTAGCATGAGGTCATGCTTACCATAAAAAATGCATTGTCATCGAAACTGAACCAACATGTACATTTTCAACTTCGTATGATAATATATGAGGAATTCCCTCAATTCCTCATGGATCCCATCATCAGAACGGAATTTCGATAAAAATGGGACCAATCTGTAAGAATATGCTTTCAAATAAAAAAAATAATTTGTACTGAACCGACATGTACATTTTAACTTCATATGATAATATTAGAGAAGTTCATTCAATTTCTCATGCATCCTATCATCATAACAGGATTTTGATAAAAATAGTATCAATCTGGAAGTATATTCTTTCAAATAAAAAATATTTTTTCAAGGTTCATAAATGACGGAGTTCTGAGGTAACAACCATTTTAAAAAATACAACCGAATTGATAACCTCCTCCTTTTTTGAAGTCGGTTCAAAATGTTGTGTAATTCTTCAGCTTTAGGAAAGATCTTATAATAATGTTAACCCCTCCTCTCGCGAAGTAAAAATTCAGCTATCACTTTTGCCCGCGACATTTTCACGCGTAAAATCGATGCGAGTCGACGACCTTGATACAAACGACCATAACTTGTAAACCACTATACGGATCATAAAAAAAATTACTGTAAAATGATCGCATTGAAATTTGACATATAAAAAATTATAACCTGGAAATTGGGGGAGTCGGCCGTTGGTCCCGCAAGGGATGTTAGGGAGTTACCGGGAGTTACAATGAGTATAATACCTGTGTTAAAAAATCAGCTGTGTCACAAAAAAACATTCCCGGCAAGTAGCCAAGGACATATTGAAGGATTTTGAGCGTGATGTCTCTTCGGGTAGGAGGTTGACCCGACTGAATGAGACAGTGGGCGTTTTTACAATTTAAAAAAAAACTGATATTTTTTGGGGAAATGCCCAAAAAAGTTCACTGACTCCTGACTATCATCAGTCCACATCATAGACATACTTTTTTTAAAGCCAATTTTTCGTGTTTTCGAGACCTCAATATTCAATTCATCATACATCCATACAATCCACTAGACTGTAACACATATAAGCTGTTAAAAACAGTCTTTGCAGAATATATTAGGATACAGTTTCAAAATCCCATTGTACTATCCAAAGAACAATTTCAATCCCCCGCATGAACCGAGAAGCAATTAAAATAAAAAGATACCCGAACTTCAATAGAGATTACATACCCTCTTTTACGTGGAACCCTCTTTTTAAAATGTTTTCAATGTCCATCGCCGAGCGTAGGACGTAAAACAAGATAACGTAAATGACGACCTTGAATCCAGACGGGTCTAAGTGTCATTCTTAGCAAAATAGACTTTTTTGCATAATGCCATATAAAATTCATAATTCTTCCATGCCACACTGATCTAAGGGCTCTTTAGTGATATTTTCCTTAATAAATCGCAAAATCTCACTATAGAATTGGTGCTATCTGCAAAATAATAGAACGCTATAAAGATCTACGTAACAAACTGCACGTAGATCACAATGGTCCCAATTTTACTTGATTTGAAATAGGTTTTGGTTTACCAAAGTGATCTAAGTGCAATACAGGAACAAATTAAGCTCACTAAGTTCAATAAGTTATTCATTAAATCACTAAATAAGTCACTCAAAAAATCAAGCTCACTAAGTTACAATGACGATTACACCGAAACTTATGAAACGGTTGACCTGAAACCAGACGGTATAGATTCCAAAACTTTTTTTTTAAACCTCAAGTATTATATACCGGAAAAAGCCCTTGAAACTAGATCAATGTCGAATCAAAGAATGCAAGACATAAAAAAATCTCTCAAATTCATTCCACCCATCCATCACCCGTTTTACTTGCCATTACCACATGTCCCGAGAAGAGGAAGCAGTGACGAAGCACCAGGCGATGATAACCTATTGCCTGCTGTAGTAGGTTATGATTAAGGTTTGGTTTATCTTATGATGCGAAAGAACATGTTTTTTTCCCTTATAACTTTAATAGTTTTTTCCTAATTTTTTAAATTTCCTAAATACCATAGTGTTCTAAGTGATTTTTTTTCATAAAACTAAGAATGTAAGCTTTATTTAATATAATATTTTGACAAAACTTTTTTTTATTTTATTTGACACTCATCAGGATTACACTTAACTTAAAAAAAAACCAATAAAATGCTCACAGATTATTAACAGCATCCTCTAACGCGCTTACCTCATTTTCTCAGAAATATACTTTTGTGGCTTAGACCACTCTGGCTCCAAGGTCGTCAAATGTTGTCTGCTCGGCACCTTACCATTGATATAATCTGCAAAGCAATATAAATTAGCCTCCTACCCGCAGAACAACGGATGAGATTGAGAGCACTTCAGTATGGCCTGGACAACGATGGTTGCAACAACGCTGATACGTTGGTTGCTACAAACTTCACGCGGTAAATTAGTTTTCATTTTATTTATAATGACAAATAACCGCAATAGTCTTCGATTTCATATTCATTTAATTCATTGAAATATCCAAATTGAAATGTCGCGTGATCATATTACTTCAGATATTTTTTTTGTGAATGACATGTGAAAAAAAATACTTTTGAGTTCTGTAAGACCGATTACAAGAACCATATAAAACGCTACAATGTCATGAACTTGATTGGCCAATCTTTTTTTATTTTTAAGAGCTGCTTCATCCACTATTAATATTATTATGAATAAGCTTGTTATGTATTTTGAGGGTATTAATAATTACCGAAATTATTCCGTCATGAAAGCGGGTAATGAATACTCGTAATGAATACTCGTAGATCTTACAGCGAGATCATAGATACTCGTATGTTTCGTCATTAGTATTGCTGGCTTGGGATAGTTTGGAAATTTTGATATTGGTTCCATTGAGAAGTTCTCGAAAAATTGAAAAAAAGGGTGCTTTACCCCAAGACATTCCCGGGAAGTAGTCAAGGACTGTATTCATCTGATTATTAAATTCATAAATACAATTTCATATAAATTTAAAAATAGTTTGAGTGCCTACCTCTTAAATTGTACAAATGCAGATATTGAACACCTTATTAAATAATTGAATCTTTGTAATAAACACGTAATAGTATATGTAGTAATATAAATTGATGATTTCAAAATGTAATTTTATTTTAATTTTTGTGAATTTATTTTGTATATTATTAATACATATTAATACTAATTAATACATATACAAATATATATTAATTTTTATCATGTTTTAAAATAAAATAATATTGACAATTTTCATGACATTTTCTTACAAATTTTTATTAGGTAATTAAGATATTTCTGTTCCATTAAGTATGATTTTGCTTATTTATATAAATATAATATTATAGATTTCTTAGGATAATTAAAATAAATTGTCTACCTTGGAACAGGCGGCAGCCTAGTTAGGTTAAGACTTTTGTATATTGAATGTATATATAACTTATTTATTTATTTATTTATTTGTTAATATATCAAAATATGTATGTATATACATCTACATACATATAATATGTCAAACTCAAAAATTTATTTATATATTTACATTTTACTTTAGATACACACACAATGTATATTATATGCTATAATTTCAAATTTAATTTTAGGCTATAATTTGTTGCCTACTCTTCTTTTCATATGTCAAACTCAAAAATTTATTTATATATTTACATTTTACTTTAGATACACACACAATGTATATTATATGCTATAATTTCAAATTTAATTTTAGGCTATAATTTGTTGCCTACTCTTCTTTTCACACTAGCATGTTGGTTGACTGGAAGATATTGCTGTAGTGTAGCAATAAGTCCGCAATTGTACCTTATTTTATTGTGCAATAAAGAGATTTTCATTTCATTTCATTTCATTTCATTTCATTTCATTTCATTCATTTCATTTCAATGTACTCATAATTTGAACTCAATAAATAAATTTAAAAAAATCGTTGAGCGTCCTTTCTCGGCCGGCGGATGAACCGCTTTGGGTTCCGTTTTACAACCGCCTTAAGTGGCGCGGTTCGTTTCTCGGCTAGCCTCGGGCGGCGCCGCGTTAATATTTGATTAATATGTACGGAGGAATTTAAATATTGTAAGTGCATCTTTAAATAAAAATTTCACAACGTGATTTTAGCCCAACAAGGCATATGTGTACCAAATAACAAGTCGCTAAATCCAATATTTTGGGAATGATATACCATTAGTGCTCCCCTGTTGGAGCGATTTCAGCCAAAGCCTTTGAACTCTTGCCATGTTGCCTAATTTGCTGCAAGCAAAATTTCAGCTCAATCGGATTAAGCGTTTGGGCGTTTTGTGGAGAACTACACACACACACACACACAAACGATAGATTGTAACATGAATTGGGGCTTGCACGTGAATAATATATGTAATAAATTGAGATGGATGCTATATAAGTTTAATCACCTTCAGTATATTGTAGATAAGCCAACATTACGCTTAGTATATCATGCCCTCGCTGATGCAGTACTGAGCTATGCTCTCACTTCATTTGGTCATACTTTTCGTACATATATAGATAAAATATTTAATTTGCAACGTAGAATGATAAAACTTTTAGTAAATAAAAATGTGTTAACACAATGTAAAAAGAACTATAACTTGTTATTTAAGCGATGCGATATGTTACCTATACATGAAAAAATTACATTCTTACTAGCAATGGAGCATTTTAGAAATTCAGAATTTAAAATACCAATACAGTACAATAGGAATGTTAGAGAAAAAATCCGTAAAAGATTTGAAGAACCAAGAGCGAACAACTACTATGGTGAAAGGACGTTAAAGTACCTCATTCCAAGCTGAGGAAGACTGTGTAAGCGTGAGCAAACAGATGTTTAAAAAGAGATTAAAAAGCTTACTGTTGGATGTTTATAGTGAAATTAGTGGTAATAAGTAAATTTGTTATACGTTTCTATAATTTAGGCTTGTAGTAATACTGGCCTAATTTAAGCCTGTAGTAAGACCAGTAGTAATACTGCTGTGCATTGTTTTTTATATTTTAATAATGTATTTTTGTATCACAAAATTAGAAGTGTAAGACTAGAAAAATAAGAGTTTGTCTCGCCAACAAACTGCATACCAGTTTGGCGAGATTGTAATATTTTAAAAAATGTATCTTTTCTATGAATAAATTTGATAAAAAAAAAAAAAAGCTAGACAGACAGACTTCCATCTAGAAATTTTCTTAAGCGTCACAGGGGTGCCTAAAATACAAATTTCCGTCTTCATCTCGATTCAGGGCAGGAAAATGAAAAATTTACATCTTAATGTAAATATAATAATAATATCCCATACAGCTCATCTAACTATTTCAATTTATGCAAGAAATTTCATATCCTCCCCTTGATTAAGCGGCGTGAAACCGCGGACTTAACCTTTTTGCTAAAAATCACCCCCAATAATATTAACTGTCCCGACTTACTAAATAAAATTAATCTCCGTGTTCCTTCCAAACTCAATAGATTTAACCCTGCTCTTCATGTTCCTCATGCTGGTACCAACTATAGGCAACATGCATTTCTGTGGCGAACAAGTGACAATTTCAATGACATGATTAAACGCTTTGACTTTGATCTATTCTGTACGAGTGTTAACTCAGCTAGGCAGCGGCTGAACAGTGAATTCTTTAGCATTAATTGTTGAATATTTTTTGATGTATTGCTAATCGATATCTTTAATTGAAAGGTCACTTTATGTTTCTACAACGTTACTTAAACGTGAAAACCTTTAATTGGCTCTCTGTTATCTCCTTCTTTTGTTAAATTATAATTAGCTGTTGGTTTTACTAAAAATAAATAAATAAATTTTTTAAATAATTATATCCCGGCCATATAGGCACCTATTTTTCGTATGGCCGAAGTTGCTGGCCAGTGTGGCTGGACGATCGCTTCGCAATCAAAAATACTGCACTCAAAAGTACTATTGCCCGGCCAGCAATAGTACTTTTGAGTGCTGTTTAGTTTTGAGCTATAAGTGCGTCCCTTTCTAATGCGAGGCACGACGTTCGACATCTTCATTATGTATTAATATCATCTAATGATATTTTATTTAGATGTATAAAATATTACGTAGCGCCATAATTTCATGGCAGACCGCGGCAATTTATTGGAATTTCTTACAATATCGCCGCGCTCGACAATTAGTACTATAACTATGGAACTACTATAGCAATCATAAAAAGAATAACTGTACAATAATTACACTGAAATTTAGTATATATAATATTGAAATATCATTTTGTAAAATAATCAGATAATTATGAATAAATATGAGAAATTCGAAAAAGTCAAATAAACTCGGCATTTCAAACTTGTACTTGTCTTACGGATAATACGGAACTTTATTTGAAAATTGTAAATACTATCGTGATCTTTATGAGATTCTCTATCAAAAGTAATATTTCGTTTTGTTTATTTACATACAAAAATATTTAGATGTTAGCTCATAAAACCATTAAAATTTTTGATGATTTCTCGAATGAAAAGATGATTATGTTTGACAATGGAATTTTACCAGAAATATCTGCGAAATGACGCGCGAAATTATTCTAGCGGCCGTCTATGTATCTATGATAATAATGAGATATTTGGTATGGATTTTAGGATGCGTTCGAATTAGAAAATAGGATTACTGTGCGCTCCGGGAGCAAGCCGCCAATATTGGTCGTTACGTAGTCAATGGTGTTCTGATGTGCAACCAGATGTGGTCGTTACGTAGCCGAAGTGGAGTCAGGGAGAATAATATTTTAAAATAGAAATGCAAATTCTATGTAGAATAATCAAAGAAAATTTATTTTATTGTCAATCCAGCAATCGTATTTTTTTAAAAATGAATAGATGTATAATAATTTTATATAAAAATTAGAATGTCAACTATCATAATACCATTATGTTTAAAACTTTACACATTTCATTAATCATCAACATGGAAAATAAACTCAGAATTTTCAAACTCCCTTATATCATAATGTGTTCAAACTTATTCGGGCGTCTATAAGTTCGACAGGTAGTTTTGTTGCGGTAAAATCGATGATAGTTCATTTCATATTCCGTTCTGACGTATCGCTCTGTCTCGTTCGGTTGAGCTAAGTTCCTATTTTAGTTCACGAAGCAACGCAATTGGGCCCAATATGTGTTTTTAATTTATTGTTGAATCAATATCTCTATGCTGTAAAAATTATCATGTTGTAAAAAATAATTATTGTAAGCGAAGTTGTGAGGTACTGGATAATTGTAAAACCATGTTACTACACCACAATCACAATAAAATAAAAGAAAGAAATAAATAAATATATTAGTTATACAGTAAAATATACGCTAAATGAGGGTGTTTTTACTGCACGGGCATTTTTTTTTGGGTGAAACAGTACAACAAAGTAAGCAAGCAACTTTTGAAAAAAACTAAAAAACATTTTTTTTATATTTATTGTTAATTGACTTTATTTACTATTATGAAAAGCTGTGATCACGATGCGCTATCTAGCGGTAAGTAAAATGTCGCTAATATTGTTTATATACGCTTCATTACCTGTCGCTAGATGGCGCAGCGCGCTCAAACGCGTCTCAAACCTTTATTTATATTTTTTATTTTATTTATTTAGGTAAGTAACAGCATGGACTTATAATTAGATACATAATTCTTAAAAAAACATGTTCTTATGCCGATTACAACTTACGCCGTTCGAAATTATTCGAAAAATATTTTACAAACTAAATTATGAAACAAAAAATACAATACATCCGTAAATATTTATTAGTTGAGAGAAAACGGATCTATACCGCACGGAAATAAACGACAGTCCTCCCGATGCATTTGTAGATGGCCAATGTAACTTTGCCGAAAATGTAACTTTGCCGGGAGAACTCATCGTCCAAGTCCACGCGGCAAGGACTCCCCACCAACCAAAAAATGTCAAATGACCGCAAAAGTTGTAGAGTTAACCGCAAACATATAAATTATATTTATACAACATAAATTCTAAATAAGTAAATGGGAATACATATATAAGTTATATTATATTTATACATACATATTGCCAATCATATTACATACATATATTAATCATATTATATACATATTACATACATATATTATTTACCAGTCAACTTCTTAAAATTTTTGAATTTTGCTTTTTTCGTTGTACGCATTAATCTACTAAAATGCCCGTGCATTAAAACACTGTATATACATACACACACATACACATAAGTATACATATACATAAATACATACATATATTAATTGCAAATAGTTTAATAGAATACAGAATATGCATTATCAATGTTATTATAGATAGCCGAAAAAATTGCTTTAATTTGGCCATCAATGCTATCAGCGCCACCTGGATATCGCCGGCGAAGAAGAGTTGCCAAAATGTACCATGGCATCGAGCAATCTAATGCCTTATATAATCAATGGTAATTGTGGAATCAGGAATAATGACTCTATTTTCTTCTTACATCTACCAAAATATTATGTACGCTCGTAGACACCTAACAGAAGCTCCGGTGAATAGTGATTTTCATCATCACGATACGAGGAATAAATCCAATCTCCACATAAACCGACAGCGACTTAGCAAAGTGCGATACAGTTTTATTCACCAAAATTTGTCCTTCTATAATAAGATTCCAGAGCAAATGAAAAGCCTTGGAGAGGACCAATTTAAAAAGATAATTATACATAATTTGGTAAGAAACCCAATTTATGGTATAAGGGAGTTTAAAAATTCTGAGTTTATTTTCCATGTTGATGATTTAATGAAATGCGTAAAGTTTTAAACATAATGGTATTATGATAGCTGACATTCTAATTTTCATATAATTTATTATACGTCTATTCATTTTAAAAAAAATACGAAGGCATATTGCTGGATCGGCAGTAAAATATATTTTTTTTGATTATTCTACATAGAATTTGCATTTCTATTTTAATATATTATTCTCTCTCACTTTTGAATCACATTAGTATATTTTGATTATTTGTATGTAGGTAATTGAATATAATATTACAGCCATGACAACTATCACGATAGATAAGTTTTTAATAATTACATTTTTAGCATTTAATTTTGTGACGCACCAAGTGCAGGAATGCCTATCTTACTGGAGTAGTTGATTGTATTGTATTGTATTGTATTGTATTTTGGTAGGAGTTCAATATCAATGAAAAATGTTCTTCACGAACATACGAAAAGTTACCCAGAGTCGTGTAGGATCGTATAATTTGATTCAATATAATATAAACACATTTTTCTCAGTTACTGAGCTTCTGGCCATGAAGGATCGCGAAGAATTCGCCCGAATTTCCGTTCGCCGTATAATTCGGTGGTGAGTTTTCTTCCTCCCTCTTTCCATACTTAGTCTACTAAATTAGAAACGCGGTCACGCAGCCGAAAGATAGCATTGCTAGCTCAGCTGATCCCGGTGACGACACCCATGACGTGTCCGCCATATCGACCAGCCACATCCATAAGCCCCCTGCACACAGATCTCCAAGAGGCGTCCATAAACAACGACAGAGGTAGTCGTTTTTACACGACTGCCCAACGAAAAAGTGTGTAAGGTGCTTAGGGGTTATCTATGTGTGTTTTTCGTATATAGTTGTACAAAATGGAAAATTTTCTGTCACAATCTCCTGGCTTATAAATGATTTATTTATTTATTTATTTTTAGGAAAACAGCTATTTATAATTTAAGAAAAAGCCGGAGTGACATAACAGAGAGCCAATTAAAGGTTTTCACGTTTAAATAACGTTGTAGAAACATATGTGATCTTTCAATTAAAGCTATCGATTAAAAATGCATCAAAAATTATTCAACAATTAATGCTAAAGAATTCACTGTTCAGCCGCTGCCTAGCTGAGTTAACACTCGTACAGAATAGATCAAAGTCAAAGCGTTTAATCAAGTCATTGAAATTGTCACTTGTTCGCCACAGAAATGCATTTTACCTATAGTTGGTACCAGCATGAGGAACATGAAGAGCAGGGTTAAATCTATTGAGTTTGGAAGGAACACGGAGATTAATTTTATTTAGTAAGTCAGGGCAGTTAATGTTATTGGAGGTAATTTTTAGCAAAAAGGTTATGTCCGCGGTTTCACGCCGCTTAATCAAGGGGAGGATATGAAATTTCTTGCATAAATTGAAATAGTTAGATTGAATAGTTTGTAAGCAACCAAGCAATCAAGCAAACTTGATTGAAATATTGGAGTCCTGTCCACCCTAGAACGGGCTAGTCCCAGTTGGGTGACAGAAACAAATAAGCAAAAGTTTAAGGTTTTGCCATTCGGTTCCTGTTATTTATATAAGCTAGTCAATGTTTCATAGTAATTAATTCTTAAATAAATTCTTAAATAAATAAATAAAGCTGTATGGGATTTTCAGACGGAAGCAGAGATATTTCACGAACTTCATTTGAATGCGCTCGATTCTATTTATATATTTGTCATAACAAGGGTTCCATACCTGAGATGCATATTCCAAGAAATATTATAATACTAGTTGCGCCCAGCGGTTTCACCCGCGTGGTGATGGAAAATTGTGATAATGATGATAGAAAACCATATATCTTTATAAATCTTAGCCTATGTGTTATTCTGATGTGTAAGCTATATTATTGTAAAGTTTCATCAAAATCCATTCAGTAGTTTTTGCGTGAAAGAGTAACAAATACCCATACATATGTACATACAAACTTTCGCGTTTATAATATTAGTAGTAGGATAGTAGGATAGACTTTAAATTTCGAATGTCAATTTCTTAGCTTTTTTCCTACTTACTTGACAGTTATCGTTATATTTTAGATAATTCACACTATATCTTTATAAATTATAGCCTATGTGTTATTCTGATGTGTAAGCTATATTATTGTAAAGTTTCATCAAAATCCATTCAGTAGTTTTTGCGTGAAAGAGTAACAAACATCCATACATACATACAAACTTTCGCGTTTATAATATTAGAATGATTATAATATTAGAATATTCCATGATGACATAATATTTCTATTGGAGAGCATCTTGCTTTACTTTCTGACGTAGTTCCTCAACGCGACCATCGCCTTCTTTCGGCTAAGCATGGCAACGTTATCCAAGTTCCAAACCCTCAGCAGTTTCGCTACGTTCCGTTAGATAGCTGTCACAAAACAATCACGAAATTAAATCTTTACAAAAATGGTTAATTTCCTGTCTTTCATAACCGATTCGGTTAAGTTATCGACTTTTTATTGCATTCTGTAGAGTATTCATAGCGGTTACGAACTCGGGCTGAAGCCGGTTCTTTTTTAACTACCTCAGTAATTATAACAGAACCGTTGCGATAGGCAAAGAGCACAAAGAACAGCAGCGTCCCAGCGGCAGAATTTTGAACTGTCACTGTTGAATGTAATAGTCCAAGACAGTGGCGTAGCGTGCCTTGGCGGGGCCTCGTACAAAAATTTGTTTGGGGGCTCTTAGGAAGGGTAAAGATTTCTCATAAAAGAAAAAAAATGTTTGCATAAAATTAAAAGAAATATTTATGCATCATAATTATCTATCTGTCATTTTTCAAAAAATTTTACAAACAATTCAAATTGAATATAGGTACACTCTCTTAAATATTTTTTAAAGCATTTTTTTTTACAGTAAACAATTGGCCGCTGCCAGCCTGTGCGATCGTATTTTATTTATATGAGCGTCTATGCTACGGGACATATGCGTTGTCAGAAATGGGGCACTGGCGACTCCTTTCGAAAGGAAAGAATCCAGTTTGAAGCGGCTTCGCCATTAATTCAAGCTTAGGAGTACGTACACATTCCGTGTCTTGTTTATTTTCGTCTTAAGATTGATTTAATTAATGTTTTAATATAAAAAATAGGTGTAGATATGGTTTACTGTACTGTAGAATAGAATAGAATAGAATAGAATAACTTTATTGTGCTATAAAAACATAACCTAATGAATATTACACTGGTTTTATAAAAAAGACAATTTATGCACAAATGGTGGATTAATCGCGATAGATTACAGTAAACCATTTGATAAAATAATTCTTAATTTTCACCTTACAATACACAAAGAAGTAGTAAAGTTGTATTTAAGATAAACTTATACAAATATATGTCAGTAACTTTTGATAAGGTTTTTTTTTTTATTATTTGTTGAGTGGGGCTTTTCTAAGGTCTTTATGAGCCTTGTAACACTGCGACCATTGCTCGCCACTGTGCTCGCCACCTACTATAGTTCTGCGCTAAGCCTCGTGTCATTTAAGAACCGCAGCAGGCTTTTGGCGCCAGATTGTTTTACCTCCTCAGGTTGGAGGTAGTGACCACCCAGGTGGTTGTATCTTTTACGCATCAGCGGGCCACACTCGCACATGAGGTGCTGGGGAGTTTCCTCTGCCCCTTGGCAGAACCTGCACATTTTTGTGTCTTTGAGCTTGAGGTTGAACATGTGTTTGTTCAGGCCACAATGCCCCGTGAGCGCCCTTACCAGTATGGAGAAAGGAGCAATTCGTTTTACGGTGATTAATAACGCACAAAATGGCGTATGGGTGTTGAGGCGATGGCGGCTCGTGCCTCGGGCAATCTTTACCGATTATACAGTTAGTGCTAGCGTGAGTACTGTTAGTCAAAGTAGACGGAGACACACCTGCTGCGCTCTTAACCTGTTCTCCGGCGACCGTTACTGTACAGCCGATTCACAGATTCACCGGCACGGCTGCACCCACCGTTGAAGCGTTCACATCTGTGTAATCGGACTGCACACAGAAAAGAGACCCTTCATACGCCAGGGTTAAGATACAATAAATGGTTATGGCGTATTTAGATTTCAGTAAGGCCTTCAAAGTAGCTTAATGCCTATCAAGGAAGACTTTACTGACCGAAATGGGAGCTAATGGGCCCTTGCTGAGTTGGCCACGAAGACCCATTCTGTTCAGGGTTGGTCACACTCACGTGTCAACACCCATCCGGTCGTCTCCACGCATGAAGTGCGAGCCCAGGCAGTACTCTGGCCTTAGGGCTAGTTTCCCCTAGAAATCAACCTTCTGGCGCTCCTGGACGGTCTGCGCACCGTGCGGTGTAAGCCAATCGATTGTGCACTCTAACAGTCGAGCAGTACTGTTTCCTATAGAGCGAGGGTGGTTGCGTACCTTACGGCGACTGCCTGAAATGACCACTGGCCATCCGATCCCGGGTTAGAGGCGGGCAAAGGACGCCATGGTCCGCGATAGATTCGGTATTCACCGTTTCACCGCTTCCTAAGGGAGAGGACCGCGCAAGCGACCTCGAACTCGGAACCAATCGAGAGACCGGAGAAATCTGGTCACAATTGGTAGTAAGGGCGCGAGTGTCGCCCGCCAGGTAACATTCCTGGCTATCTCGCGGTAAGGCGTTGGTCTCTTACGGGTTGTGGCGAAGCTGGACGGCGGATTGTCTTTTGTCCAAAAGTATTCTACGCTCCACTCCAGGGAGATAGAACGACTAATCGTTAAAACTCCCTGTGGTGACGGGCTCGCCCGTTGTAGTCGACAACCCAAGATGACCGAAATGGGAGCTAATGAGCCCTTGCTGAGTTGGCCACGAAGACCCATTCTATTCAGGGTTGGTCACACTCATGGGTCAACACCCATCCGGCGGCCTCCACGCATGAAGTGCGAAAACGTGCAGGACTCTGGCTTTAGGGCTAGTTTCCGCTGGGTAACATACCCTGGATATCTCGCGGTTAAGGCGTTGGCCTCTTACGGGCATGTGGCGGAGCTTGACGGTGGACTGTTTTGTCCAAGTCTTCTGCGCTCACTCCAGGGAGATAGAACAACTAATCCTTAAAACTTCCTGATGTGATCGGTTCGGCCGTTGTAATTGACAACTCCAGTTGTCAGCTCATTATATCATGACGACTTTTCATTTTTAATTTTGCTATTCGTTTAGCTTAGTTTCAAATTTTTAGTTAAACTTAATCACAACAGGTTTAATCAACCTGTTTTTGTTTGATGTAAAATAACACCTACATATTATTTCCATAACGACCTTGTGTTGTACAACATATACAGGATACAAAGAAGGAATGCTTGTTTTTTATTTATTTGAACATCACAAAAAAAAAAAAAAAAATATTTGAACGTCACACCCCCATGGTTTACCCGGAACAGTGAGATCCACGAACACCTCAAAATGCCGACGGTTAAGGAAGAACTGCAAAGATACAGTGCAAGATATAAAATGACACTGGTAGGACACGTGAATGCCCTAGCCTCAAACCTAACAAACGTAGGTGAAAACATAAGAAGGTTAAAACGCTTTGATGTGGCAGACCTGAGTGACAGACACTGACACTAGAGTAGTCAATTAATATTAAGAGGAGACTTTTCGAGGGAGGAGTCGTCTTACACGGCTTCAACTCAACAATATATCTGATTATGGTCTTCAATGCTGCGACCGATTGCAGATAGAAATCAATTGGAAAAAAAAAATTGAACATCACATGTAATATTATAACACAAACTATCTACATAGTTGAATCGACATTATGTTCTTGAAATTCCACTAAACCCTTCGAGTAGCGGCATAATCTCATGGCACACCGCGGCAATTTATTGGAATTTCTTGCAATATCGCCTTTTCTCGACAAAAAGTTCTATAACCATGGATACTATAGCAATCAAAAAAGAAAAACTAAGCAATGTTCACATTTAAATTTTGTATATAGAATATTGAAATCTTATTTTGTAAAACAATTAGATAATTATAAATAAATATGAAAAAGTCGAAAAAGTGTAAAAAAAACTCGGCATTTCTAACTTGTACTTGTCTTACGGAGAAATAAGGAACCCTATTTAGAAATTGTAAATACTGTCGTGATCTTTATTAGATTATCTATCAAAAGTAATATTTCGTTTCGCTTATTTATAAAAAAAAATATTTAGATATTAACTCATAAAAACTAACAAAATTTTTGATGATTTCTCAAAAAAAAAGATGATTTTTTTTCTGATGTTTGTTTTCTGTTTTTATTTTTGTTTGTTGGTTTGTTTTATTTTAATTTTGTTTTTTTTTTTGAGTAATGAATTTTTAGGCAAATTAGTTTTATCAGCATTTTCTAAAACGTTGACAATTTATTGTAATATTAAAGCCCTGTCCACACTAGAACGGGCTAGTGCCATTTGGGTGACAGCATGAAATAAGTATTTTAAGTATTGCCGTTCGGTTCCTGTTATTTTCGTAATCAAAATCAATGTTTTTATAGTATTTACTTTTTAAATAAATAAAATAAATATAAAAAATCACAAAAAATCTTACCTCTTATTGTGCTCGGCATCTTGGCTGTAGATCCTTCAGTCAATTGTAAAAAAAATCCATAAAAATCTTTTCTCACCAACAAAGTTTAAAGCATTCACTGGTTTATGTAAAAAATCACTTTGTCTTTATACAATAATATGTATAAAAATCATTTTGTATTAACTGTTTACCAACTAGGAGCATGGTCTTTTAGCCTAATCTTAACCCATCCGGGTAACTGGCGCTGTAACGAAACCAATAAGTGCAGAATAGTTATAATTGTACTATGTGTTTTTCTATTTAACTGGCTTATGTAGGAAAGGAATAGTATTTACTATTCGCAGGTAGTATTTATGACTTCCGTCGCAGTTAGATAGATAGATAGATAGATTTTTATTCGAAGTAGAATTACAGTACTTTCCGAACGTCTTATGTTTCTAGACATTTATGCCTTGCTTGTAGGCTTTACCGTTGATTAATACACTATATAATCAATGGCTTTACGTAATAGTAAAAATAATAATAATAATAACTCTTTACAAATGGTTTTCATAGCTATGTTACACAAAAACGACTTGACCAGACCAATGTATCGCTTAAAAAATCTTCAATTTTATAATAGCCTTTAATATCAGCACAAAATATCTTTAACAATTTTTCTAAATTTAGTGTCTGGTAAAAGGGTGTCAGGGAGTCATTTAAAGAAACATATCCAAAAATCACGATGATCGGAGATGAAAAATAGCTTCAGAAACAACCGGGTTAAGAATTCCGCAAATGGATTACTATTTTAATTTATTATTTCATTGAAATGCTGCTTAAATGGAAGATTATATTAAGGGCAAGGTCGCTCAGCCAAAGTCTACTGCAAGCAAGGACGTAACCGGGGGGAGGGGGGGGGGCGTGGGGGCACAGCAGGGGACGCCGAATTTTTTTGAGTAAAAATAAAGCCGAGAAAAAATTGAGAATCAGCGAGAATCCGCGACTAGTGTCAGGCACGTATCCAGGGGGAGGGGGGTGGGGGTAGTTTGGATTTAACCCGGAGTAAGCCTTTCGCGCTCGAAAATGACCACTTCAAAACCACTACTGAAAGCCGCCCAGTAGTAGTTTGGTCGCAGTCCGCTGGCAGACAGGCGACCGTTTCCGGTGTGAGAGCTGCCGCGAAGCATATTATCGGTATATTCTCTCGCATGCTGTTCAATTTATTGATCTCTCTGTCACATGATTTACGAGCAAAGGGCATGTAACCAACTTATTTGTATCATAGGGCATATCTAGGTTATATATTGATGGCAAATTCAAGTTTGGTGGGTGCTGCGCACGTTGTTTCAATGAATGCACCCCCCCCCCCACCCTCGAAACTGAAGTCTGGATACATACGTGCCTGACCACAGGTACCCTTAGAAGGGCTTATATTATTTTAAGTATGCGTGTTAGCTTATGCTTGTTGGTGTATGTTAGTGTATGCTTGTATGCAGGAGTGTATGCTTAACATGCACGTACATGATCACGACACTCGTAGCAGAGCCAACTTAGCCCTCCCAAAATCCTCTTGACTATGCTCCAAAAGTCATTTGTCTATTTGGTAAAATAACACTCCAAAGTCAATACGAGATTCCGAACCAAACATATTCGAATCTAGAGCTAAACACTGGCTTATCACACATGCCATTTATGAGATAGGCGACCTCGAAAAAATATTACAATATCCTACTACTATTATAAACGCGAAAGTTTGAAAGAATGTATGTATGGATGTTTGTTACTCTTTCACGCAAAAACTACTAAATGGATTTTGATGAAACTTTACAATAATATAGCTTACACATCAGAATAACACATAGGCTATAATTTATAAAGATATATAGTTTTCTATCATCTTTATCACAATTTTCCATCACAACGCGGGTGAAACCGTGGGGCGCAGCTAGTCTTTAATATAGGTAAATATTTATTACGAAAAATAATATCATATCTTTAAGAGGGTGCTGCACGAAATTTCTCAAATTAGGGTCTAGCGTTTTAGTTATTCCGCTAAAACTACGCTATTAAAAGCAGTGACAAAAAACACTCGTTTTTATCAATAAGTCATTTATAAGGTGAGCTAATAAATTTGGCAATAGTTTGCGTAGTTTTTTATAAAAACACCCGAGAAAATATACAAAAATGGGCGCGGGGTTTTAGTCCTCACTGGGAAAATAATAACTAATTTGAATTACAAATTATTATAAAAGAAAGTTAAATGACATATCTTCACTATAAGCTATTTAAATTTCAATGATTGTAATAGGATTTTATACAATAAATCCCAGAAAATCAGGTATCAGATTCTCCATACATTTTTTGTATGGGCTGGCCGCGTTAATAAATACACAGTCGCGCTATGAAATAGATTCACTTCCCTGCTGCTATTGGAAGCGGAATGCTATTGGACCTCTATTATTCTTATGTTAAAACATACGAGGTTAACCTCGTAGTAATAAGTTAATAATGTTTGAGTATTCATTACAATTATTGTCGTTTTCCGTATGTGATTATTAAGTATTTACCTTTAATTTTGTATGACTTTGGTAATCTGAGTATCCGATGCATTAGTTTTTAGCTATTGATTTCATCGACTTTTGAAAAAAAATTATTATTTGTTACATTTATATTTTGATTATTGGTTTTTTAATAATTAGGATTTTTCACATATCCAAATGTATTTGCAATTTTGGATGAACAAAATACTATTGTCAATCGACTATTTGACAACGTCGATAACGGTGCATTACTCGGAGAACTGGTTGCTGGGTTCTCATGTAAACTGTTTTCGCAGATTTTGTGGGGGCTCCACAGCAGTTTGTTAAATTGGGCGGTTTTGATTCCAAACTGCACAACACTTAGGGAGTTAATGGGCCCTTGCTGAGTTGGCCACGAAGACCCATTCTGCTCACGGTTGGTCACACTCACGGGTCAACACCTATCCGACGGCCTCCACGCATGAAGTGCGAGCCTGGGTAGGACTCTGTCCTTATGGTTAGTTTCCCTTGGGAATCAACCTTCTGGCGCTCCTGGACGGTCTGCGCACCGTGCGGCGTAAGCCAATCGACTGTGCACTCTGACTAACAGTCGGGGGAGTCTGGAAGCAGCACTGTTTCCTATAGAGCGGGGGTGGTTTCGGACCTTACGGCGACTGCTCTTGAAATGACCATCGGTCATCCGATCCTGGGTGAACAGCCGGGCAAAGGACGCTGTGGTCCGCGATAGATTTGGTAAACACCTATTCACCGCTTCGCAAGGGAGAGGACCGCGCAAGCGACCTCGAACTCGTAACCAATCGAGAGACCGGAGTAATCTGGTCACAGTTGGGAGTAAGGGCGTGAGTGTAGGCCCGCCGGGTAACACTCCTGGCTATCTCGCGGTTAAGGCGTTGGCCTCTTACGGGCTTGTGGCGTAGCTAGACGGTGGACTGTTTTGTCCTCAAGTCTTCTGAGCTCACTCCAGGGAGATAGAATGACTAATCGTTAAAACTTCTTGAGGTGACGGGCTCCCCCGCTGTAGTCGACAACCCTAGTTGTACAACACTTAATCGGGAGTTGGCCAATGATTTTTAATAATCTGAGCAAAGTTGTCACATCAGCATATTGCCTAATGTTTGTTGATGATGTCAAATTATTATTTCTGCTGGATGTGCTGAGGCCTGCAAGTTCTTCCAGCATAATGTTGATGCAGTTCTTTGCACGGAGCCAAGCTCGCCGTAGCCTTCAATTCGTCATTAACAAATGTTCAATTATGACATACACGAGATCGCCTGCTCTTCTGATGCATGATTGCTCCATCGCTGGATAAATGCCTCGTACCTGTCTATTAGTATGAGAAGCTTGCGGTCTACGCCTCGTAGCTCGTAGGCTATCAGTGACTTTTTGGATTTGTATCACATAATAGAGCCTTGTCCACCGCAAGCAAAAGCTTAAAGATTATAGTTGTTGAATATATATTTTTTATGCATTTCAAGGGCTATTACTCAATCGTGAAGAAATTGTTGGTAACTTTTTACCAGTCTAGTGGAAGGAGTAGTTTTACCAAAATTGGTAAGCAGGATAGCCTTTGCTGCTTGCCAGCACCTTTGCTGTTTCAGGTAGGTTTCTGTCCTGCTGTCTGCTGAACATAATCCCCAGCGTTTTCAGCGATTTCTGCCCATATCGGTTAAACAAATGATTATTTCCACGCTGTTAAAGCCAATACTTGATTACGGTTGTACTTGTTATATGCCCGTAGATGCCAATGAGTTTATTTTTAATTTGCTGGAGCGTCTGCAAAATATCTGAGGTATGCTTTAACTTGCGAAAGTTTGATAACGTTAGCTGCTTATGTGAGCAACTTCACTGGCTTCCTATTCGCGATCGAAGAAATTTGCATTTCTTTTCGCCACTCTACAATATCCTCAATAACCCCACTTGATGATCTCAATGAGAAATTCCACTCTTTGCGAGGCCACGGTCTTCTACTTCGATCAAACCGGGAAAACACACTCGCCATTTCGTTATATCATTATTCTGTTTAGACGTAGTATTTCACTGCCTATTCTGCTAATGCCAGGGGCCGTTGCAGTTAGCCACTATGACCCATTTCTTCAGGGTCGGTCAAACTCACGGGTCAACATCCATCCGGCGGCCTCCGCGTATGAAGTGCGAGCCGGGGAAGACTCTGGCCTGCGGGGCAATTTCGCACCGTGCGGCGTCAGCCAATCGATTGTGAATTCTGACTTTCAGTCAGGGGAGTCTTAAAACAGCACTGTCTCCTAGAACGGGGTAGTTTCTTCACCTTATGGGGACTGCTCTTGAAACGACCAATCTGCTACCCGATTCCGGGTAGCAGCCGGATAAAGGGCGTCGTGGTCCGCAATAGATTCCGCAAACGCCGTATCATCGCTTCGTAAGGGAGATGACTGCGCAAGCGACCTCGAACCCGTAACCATCCGGGAGACCGGAGTAATCTGGTTGCAACTGGCAGTAAGGGCGCGAGTATCGGCTAGCTTGTTGACTAACCTGTCTATCTCGCGGTAAGGCTTTGGTCGCTTACGGGCATATGACGGAACTTGACAGTGTACTGTTTTGTCCTAAGTCTTCTGCGCTCACCTCACGGGAGACAGAACGATAAACTTCGTTGAAACTCCTGAGGTGACGGGTTCGCCCGTTGCAGTTGACAGCTCTAGTTGTCCATTCTGGTCGTTTAGTAAAGTCGCTCCCAGTTGATTCCACACAGCTAAACAGTAAGGTAAACTTCCCTGTAAGCTAAGCTTCCTGTTCTTGGGAACGGTGGAATTATGACTAAATTAATGCGTATCATTACACCACCACATCCTAGAGTAAGGGGTAGCATGGTCTATTGACTTCCACTATCTATAACACTAAGATGCTAAGAGGTTTTCTTTACCGCACCATAATTGGTAAAGTTGCTGGAGATATAATTTTGAGGAGGTATAGAGAAACAAAATCTAACAGGTATTCAGAAGTCTTTGCAGTCTTATCCCAGTTTTCTTATATAGACACGGGTCATAGACACAGTCGTCATAGTCCAATATCAGATGACTATTTCGGACCCTGAAGTTTAAGATTGATTAGGACGATTCTATTATAGAGTAAGTAGAATTTGTAATACTTACGAAGCTTCATGATATTGGCGTTATCTATCGCTCTCAAAAAGCAATGGTTATTAACAGTGTGGACATGTCATTGTAGTTACAATGTAATAATCATAATACGTATTCATTATTATTATGTAAGTATTAATTAATATATTTTAAAAATAATTTACCAATACATAACTAACCTTACAGATAATTACGAGTCGTTGATTATTATTCTAGACTATATTATATTATATAACTAATTATTATTTAACCTTTCTGGTTATTACTAGGTGCTACTTTTTGAGAACTTTTATACTAAATACTATATATTTCATAAAATGTTTATTAGAGGGGAAGCCTTGTTTAGAAACCAAAGTAACATGTTTTCCATGTTTTTTTCAAACTTAAAAAGTTAAAATCTTATCATAAATCTTTTGTATCAGTTTGGTTAACGTTTGAAAGGTAAAAATATTTCTAGCACGAGTAAAAAAAATATTTTTGAGCTGCAGAAATGATGGTATTTGCTTGCGCCAATAATAGAGAACGTAATTTGTTTGTTTGTTTGTTTATACCATTTATTGTGAAAATGTCACAATGGGCGGGTTTATTGTCATATGACAATCTCTTACAACCAACCCTACTATGACGTTTTATATGTATGTGTGCGTGTAACATGTCTGTAAGTGTGTGTCTTGTTATTGCATTCTATCGAATAATTATTTTTATTTTTCGTCCGGCTATGGCGACCCAGCCGGGAATCGAACCCGGGACCTTACAATGTAAGATCAGGCGACCTAACCACTATGCCACCGTGTGTAATTTTGCCTGACTCAAAAAAAAAGTAAACTAAGATATTCATTTTTACATGTGTATTTTGTAGATGAACTAAAAAAATAACTAAAAGGTTATATTTTTATAATTTTTCCAGAATGTAAAGATATAAAATCGATTTTTACCTCAAAATTTTAAGTTTAACTAGTAAAAAAAACAAAATAACATTTTTTTAACAGAATTTAAAAATCTTTCGAATTGTTCCAAAAAAATAACAACTCGTTCCGTCAAGTAGTTTTTTTTATCACCCGATCAAAACTGAAAAATACGGTTTTGAGAAAAACACGTTTAAAGTTTTCTTTATACAGAAAGAGGTTACCACAAGGTATAACGGACGATCAATTGTACGCTGGAAGCTTAGAATTAGGACGAGACTCTTGTGGAGGCGATAGTGGTGGACCTCTGCAAGTGACGATAGCTGACAACCAATGCCTCTTCAACATAATCGCCGTTACCAGTATTGGAAATAGCCCTTGCGGAAGTACCAAGGGACCTGGCATATACATACACTGCCGTGAAGAGTCCTGTGAAATAAATGGCGATTTAGAAGTATGTCTACCGCCGGAAAATTGTCCAAAAACTGACGGGGATTTAAAAAGGGAAACTATCACAATTTTGTATAATGTCTGAACAAGAGACTGTATGCTGTATTCAACACAGCCCCATGAGCAACAACACGAGATCATCAGAAAACCAGGATAAATCCAATAATGCATCTTCTACATCACCGCCTACTATAACAACTACCAATAAGTCACCGGACATCTCTACAATAGCTCCAGAAAAACCTTAAACATCGCCACAAGCCATAACTACCAATTTCATAAATGACAGTGTGGAAAAACGAACTAAATCCGAAAAAATAGCTCTGCAATTTAACAATGACAGCCATTGCTGCGTTGGCGATTAATTAATTTATTTTATTGTATCTGCATCCAAACTTTTCTCTGGTCGTAACGGTCTCCGTTCCATCGGGTTCAGAAGAGGGAGGAAGAGAGAGTGCACCCGTGGTCGCGCGCCCACTTGTGCACTATAATATAGCCTGCGCACTTGACTGCTTCCGAACAGTGGACTCTGAGAAGACTAAAGAAGTCACTAGAATCTACAATGCAGTCGCTATGGCCGAACACGGCTAGAAGGATATATATATATATATATATATATATATATATATATATATATATATATATATATATATATATATATATATATATATATATATATATATATATATATATATATATATATATATATATATATATATATATATATATATATATATATATATATATATATATATATATATATATATATATATATATATATATATATATATATATACGGAAAAGTAGTAAGTTTTTTTACACTTACAGCAATCTGAGACTAACACTATTCCAGAGGTGAAAGATTCATGAACAGACTTCAACTCGAAGTTTAAAAAAAATCGCGAAAGACATGTTTTTTAGGCAGTTTAAGGCAACCTTAAAAAATAAGCTGAATTATAACAATTACTGTATATGTCTTATTTTTGTCCCAAAGTTTGTCAAAAAATAAAAAAAAGACGAAAGTTTAAATTGCTCCTACCAGCCTTGACCTCTCCTATAACATGTATTCAATTTAAATGTATTTACTTGCTATGGGTATTCTTCTTCTTTATCATCTCTTTCTATGTGTGTTTCAAAAAAAAAAAATTATTAGGTGCTATGTAATTTCAATAACAATTTATTGAAATTTAAAAAAAATGTGTGTAATGTATTGAAAGAGCCAAATATGTTTGCTAAATAATAATTAATTAAAAAATAAAAATAAAAAATAACCTCAGTTGTTTTTAAGTTCCTTTGAACTTTGTTATTATTAACAATCACTGCACTTATTGTGATAGGTTACTGAAGCTAACACCCTGTTCACACGTTACCGATTCGCGGTGACTGATAACACTTATCACTGATGGGTTCGGAACTGTCACTGTCTCGCGGGTGGGTTTAACACGCGGGTCGGGCGCTCCGCTGGCGGGGGCGCTCCGTGTGGCACTGCGGTCTCGGGGACCGCGGCGCCTGCGCCGGGTCGCCTACGTCACGGGGCCTAACGGTGCAAACTGGTCCGAACGTGGTGGTAACGGTACGAGAAGCCGCGCCCGCGTCGCGTACCGCTAACATCTCACAAGCACCGCTACGCGCGCTCCGTCTCTTACGTCACGGCGGCCATTGCGGGACATTGGATAACTGGAACGGTTGCAGAATTACTGCATCCTTCGCCGGTCGACCTATATTCTTATGAATATACCATGGATCTATACAACAGTCTTGAAACGCGTCGATATATTTCACTAATTATATTTGCATATAAATTAATTCAAGGAACTATATATTTGCCAGAGATACTATATAAGTTTGAATTGTACGTACCGGTAAATTACACAGCGAGGAGATCGCATCTACTGTTTAATGTGCCGTACCACCGTACAAATAATTTTGTAGACAGGCCAGTGGGAAGGGTTATAGCTCTTCTTAATTCCTTACCCACAGAAATAGATATCTTTTGTATATCCCTTTGGCAGCTAAAAAGACAACTCCCTGCTATCTCATGTTTATCATAATCTGTCTTTTATTTAGTTTTATATTTTAATGTTTTTTCTTGTTCAATGTTAGCATTAATTTAGTTATGTAGTCATTTATTTTTAGACTTACACTCTAGATTTAATATTTAAGGGCGAATTGGATTCATCTGTAATACCCTTAAATACTATTTGAAACTAATAAATAAATAAATAAATAAATCACGACCAAAAGTCATCAATTAGCTCCGTCATCAATTAGGTCGTACAGAAAAGCTACTTGTACCTTAGCATTAAATTCTATAATCTACTCCCTACAAAATTTAAACAGATGGAGGACATAAAATTAAAAAAAAACATCAAGGAGGTACTGATAGGCCACCCTTTCTACAATTTGGCCGGATTTGATGGCCATAATTTTTTAAATATTGTGCCCATTTAAATTACTTAAAAATGTAGAGTTGTCTAATTATTTTATATGGTCTTATATCTGTACTTTTAGTTTAAAATGCATAACGTAGCTTTAATATGATTATTTAACATTTTACTGACAATTTGAATATTACGATGAATAATTTTACTACGTATCTTTTCGAATTACTAACTACTTCAAATATTAGGCTTCTATTTTGATTATTTATATTTATAGTTTGACAATCTAGTAGTTAATTCTTGATTACCTTTATATGTTCAGTAAAGAGTAGTAACGAGACTTACTACCTAACCCAATTATTTTGACACGTCCAAGAGCGCTTTTTAGCCGTCAATTGGACACGACGAAAATGTAATGTAAAATATAAAATAATGTAATGTAATTACATTGTGCGTCATAAGCACTGATATACTCGTAGGTCTGACAGACTCCCATCTCAAAAAAAACTTAATTCCATTATAAAATCGGCATTAAATTGAACATAATATTTCATTAAATAGAGTGTGACAAACAGAATAGACTTAAAACTAAAATAAAGAGAAAAATATGATTCCAATAAGTTAGTTAAAGATTCGATCATACCTAGCCTATCTTCTTCTTCTTAATGTTTCAGAAACTGCTATCCTACTGTACTGCAGGATTAGTTACTATAACACATTTATTTTGCTTACAAAAATGGCAGGAACCGAATGGCAAAACCTTAACATTTTGCTTATTTGATTCTGTCACCCAACTGGGACTAGCCCGTTCTAGGGTGGACAGGACTCTAATATTAGAATAAATTATGTAAAAGTTTTAGTAACATGCTAATAAAACTAAATTGCCATAAATGTGGTCCTCAAAAAAAAAACCGCGATTCCATGATATAATCGCCATTAAATGGAACATAACATTCGTGAATGACAAATAGTCTTAAAACTAAATTAAAGAAAAAAATAAAGTTATATGTAAGAAAAGGAAGAATAAGTCATTATTATTTGATATAAAATATGTTAGGTAATATTAAATTAAATATAAAAATACAAAAAAATACAATTTATTGTCAAAACAATATAATAAAAATGTATATTTTTTGATAGATCAATGTTAAAATATGGTCAATATACATATTAAAAATATAATGATATTTTGTGCACCTAAGTGTACAAAATATTATTATATTTTTCAGTCTTATTATATCTTTCAACATTATTATATTATCAAAATATTATTATATAACTATAATTTCTAACATTTGATGTACGGTTAGTCTGCCAAACCTCGATAACCATTTCTTTATTTTATTTTTGAATTCCTTAAATGTCAAATTCATTTTATTTCCATATTGATCAGATTGTAAAATTTCGGCGTAATGAAAGAGTAATGTCTTTGTTCAAATGATGTTTTCATCCTCGGTATTACTAAGCTATTTTCTAAAACTTGTCTCGTTGGTATTCGGTTCTGAATTATTTCTAATTCGAAGCATCTTAAAATCCATCCAAATACCTCATTATTACCACAGATATATAGATGGCCGCTAGAATAATTTCGCGGATATTTCTGTTGTCAAACATCAAGGTCTTTTATGGATTTTTATACAATTGACTTAAGGATCTACCGCCATGATGCCGAGCACAATAAGAGGTAAAATTATTTGTGATTTTTTATATTTATTTTATTTATTTAAAAAGTAAATACTATAAAAACATTGATTTTGATTAAGAAAATAACAGGAACCGAACGGCAATACTTAAAATGCTTATTTCATGCTGTCACCCAAATGGGACTAGCCCGTCCTAGTGTGGACAGGGCTTTAATATTACAATAAATTGTCAACGTTTTAGACAATGCTGATAAAACTAATTTGCCTTAAAATTTATTACTCAAAAAAAAAAACAAAATTAAAATAAAACAAACCAACAAACAAAAATAAAAACAGAAAACAAACATCGGAAAAAAAATCATCTTTTTTTTTTGAGAAATCATCAACATTTTTATTGGTTTTTATGAGCTAATATCTAAATATTTTTATATGTAAATAAGCAAAACGAAATATTACCTTTGATAAAGAATCTAATTATAATTACAATAAGATTTACAATTTCTAAATAGGGTTCCGTATTCGTCTGTAAAACAAGTACAAGTTAGAAATTCCGAGTTTTTTTTCATTTTTTCGACTTTCTCATATTTATTCATAACTATCTAATTATTTTACAAAATGATACTTGACTAGTCTAAATACGACATTTAAATGCAATCATTGCACAATAATTGTGCAATGATTATTGTGAATAATTGTGCAATGCAGAATAATTATTATTCTTTTTATGCTTGCTATAGTATTTCCATAGTTATAGTACTTTATGTCGAGCGCAGCGATATTGCAAGAAATTCCAATAAATTGCCGCGGTCTGCCATGAATTTATACCGCTAATCGAAGGGTTAAAAAAAAGCTTTAGATGGGAGAGTTGTATAATTGATTTTATAGGGTATACGTGGAATTACCCGCGGTTGCCCGTGTTATATCCGTGCTCAAATACCTATGTATACCAACTTTCATGGCGTTCGGTTGAACGTTATGAAAGTTAATGTACTCCAGCTCAAGCTAGTTGCGAGTTACAACGAAGTGTATAGTGCGAAAATATTATCCGTTCTCAAATATCTAAGTATACCAATTTTTATGGCGATCGGTTGAACGGTAAAGAGGTTGATGTGCTGCAGCACCATCCAGTGGCGAAAATAACAAAGGTGATAGCACAAAAACCTTCTCATTCATGGAAAGGCGTCGTAATTTTATATTAAGCTCATATATACAGACATCCATTTCTATGTATATTCCAACTCCATAGTACAATCTGGCAACCCTTCTGAAAGGACGAAATGCAGGCGGCGCTGGTTGCATTGAAGGCCAAACTAATATCAATTTATTTGGCCATGTATAATAATATTGGCGATGAATGGTTTTTTATAAAGAACTGATTGATTATTAACGGAGCTAATGCTGAGTTGGCCACGAAGACCCATTTGTTTAGGGTCGATCGACTCTGGCCTGAGGGCTAGTTTCCCCCAGGAGTCAATCTTCTGGCGCTCCTGGACGCTCTGCGCACCGTGCGGCGAAGGCCAATCGATTGTGCATTCTGACTAACAGTCGGGGGAGTCTGCGGAACAAGTACTGTTTCCTACAGAGCGGGGGTGGCTCCTGACCTTACGGCGACTGCTCTTGAAACGACCATCGGCTAAACCATCGCACAGTCGGGAAAAGGATGCTGTGGTCTGTGATAGATTCGGTTGACACCGTTTCACCGCTACGTAAGGGAGAAGACCGCGCAAGCGACCTCGAACTCGTAACCAGTCGAGAGACCGAAGTAATCTGGTCGCAAATGGAAGTAAGGGCAACTGACTATCTCTCTGATAAGGCGTTGGCCTCTTACGGGCATGTGGCGGAGCTTGACGGCGGACTGTTTTGACCTAAGTCTTCTGCGATCACCTCACGGGAGACAGAACGATAACATTTCGTTAAAACTTCCTGAGGTGACCGGTCGCCCGTTGTAGTTGACAGCTCTAGTTGATTGATTATAAAAACCCAATAATTTAGCCAATCCGACAACCGATGGGGAAAAAGGGTTCCAGAATTGCGACCACGAACCGGCAGACGACGCGGTAGGACGCCCCCCCACAAGATGGACCGATGACATTGCCACGGTCGCAAGAAGTAGGTAAATGGAGGCGGCTCAAGACTGTTCGTCATAGCATTCTATGAGGGTCCGTGCACGTCCATATCCAACAGTGCACGTCGACCGGCTGATGATAATGAATATGACGATTATTGGCCCCTGTTGCCTATACAGTTATACCATTTTAATGGAAGTTGGCTAATTCCTCTGAACAGGAAACAATGAACATTTTGAAAGCTGTTTTTCCCTGCCTCTTAGGGTTATCGTGTGAGTACAGAGGGTGACGAAAAGTCTCCATTCGCACCTTCTGTAACTTTGCTACTGTTTGCTGTGAAGGGTGTGCAGAAGTGAACTGTTTGTTTAATCGCAAGTTACTTGTGGGTCACCACCGTATGTATATCCACTCGGATAGCAAGGCAGCTCTTATGGCACTAGCCTCGAATACCATTAATTCAAAGCTAGTGCAAAACTGCATATCACTACTGAATTCCCTGGGCGAAAAGAACAGGGTAATTTTTAGAGGGGTTGCCAGCCATGCAGGAATCGAGGGAAATGAAAAAGCCGATGAACTTGCTAAGACGGGTGCAAAAGGAACGTTATACGGCCCTGAACCTTGCTGTGGCGTACCAAAAGCCTTGCAAACCTAAAACTCAAACAAATATTTTTAGAACAATCCGTCAACCACTGGAACAACACGCCATGGTTGAATAATTCCAAAGAGATAATTAAGGCTTACGACCGTAAGGCGGCCCTTGAGGCCTTATCGTTAAATAGGAACAATCTACGCATACTGGTGAGGGCGCTCACGGGGCATTGTGGCCTCAACAAACACGTGTTCAACCTCAAGCTCCGAGACACAAAAATGTGCAGGTTCTGCCAAGGGGCAGAGGAAACTCCCCAGCACCTCATGTGCGAGTGTGGGCCGCTGAGCCGTAAAAGATACACCCACTTGGGTGGTCATTACCTCCAACCTGAGCAGGTAAAACAATCAGGCGCCTTTTAAGCCTGCTGCGGTTCTTAAATGACACGAGGCTCAGCGCAGAACTATAGGTAGTAGGTGGCGAACACAATAGATCAGCAATGGTCGCAGTGTTACAAGGCTCATAAAGACCTTAGAAAAGCCCCACTCAACAAATAAAAATATGCTTTTGGGTCAACTAATGTGAGAGTCTATTTATTTATTTTATATAATATTTAACGAACATTTCTAAAGAGGTTATAATATTTAACATTTACCTTACTAGAGTGATGAACGAACTAAGGTAGACTTTCATGCATTGTTCTTTCTATGATTTCTTTACTATCTGTTGATTCAGTCAAAAACAGTCTTTAAAATCGTCGCAAAGGTGGTTTTCATTTAAAACACTCGAGTTTTCTCTAGCATTTGGCAATAAATACCCACTGGCGGATGAAACAAAAAAAAGAAAAAAAAACCGTTGCAATGGTGGTCAAAATTTAATAAAAATCTCATCTCACTACAGCAGTATGTCCGCCGAAAGGTCATTGAACCGCAACGGTACAAACTGCTTGTCTTGTTGGCGGGATATAAGCATTGAATTGTTGTGGAATGTCGGGTAAGATTGCGGTCTTAAGAGAGAGAACGCAGTTCGATTCTCTGAGGTTAATTTATTTCTTATTTTTTTTATTTAATTTTGTCATTTACAACCATCTACAGTAAAATAGACATGTACAATTAAAATGTCATCGACAAAAATCCAGTAAAAAGAACAGAAAAAAATGTGCCCAAAACTGTTGTTAGTGACCATATATCTTAGAATTACCCTGATATTTGTTTTTCCTGCGCGTTTTATTGTACTGTATACCGAATATCCTAGCAATTCGTCTGTAAATCATGTTGTTTTAAAAAAATATATGTATATAGTAATATCACCTAACTAGGCTATAGCCTCTTTTAAGGTGGACATTGATAATGTTGTAAATTCATGAATTAGCCTGTATAAAAACGAATTAATGTAGGTACATAATTAAATTAAAACAATATATATGTTACGGGTAATGCTAGTTGTTTGAGTAAACCTAGGCTTACCCGGGTATACTTATAATTACCCAAGGATTTTGGGTTGGGTTAGGTTAGGTTAGGTTCTAGGTATACCCGGGTAAACCTAGGTTTACTCAAACAACTAGCATTACCCGTAACATATATATGTTACGGGTAATGCTAGTTGTTTGAGTAAACCTAGGTTTACCCGGGTATACCTAGAATTACCCAAGGATGTAGGGTAATGTCCGAATAATGATGTAAATAAATTATTATTCGGGATTGACCCATACTCATCTAGGTCTACCCAACACTGGCTGGGTAATGTTAGGTGTCAATTTCAAACACGTCGCTCCTCCTATACATCAATGATTTACCCTTTCACATAAGGAATAATCATGAAATTGTATTGTTTGCTGATGATAATTCTTTGACGTTTAAAATTAGTCGACAATTGCACAATTATTACGAAGTTAACAATGCACTCTCAAAAGTTGTCCATTGGTTTAATGTAAATAACCTACTATTAAATGAAAAAAAAAGTGATTAAATTTTCTACACCTAATGTTAAGCAGGTTCAAACCAATGTAGAAATAAATGGAACTAGACTGGAGCCTGTTGCTTCAACCGTGTTTTTAGGGATAACAACTGACTCCAAATTACAATGGGGCCCACAAATTGAGAAAATGTCAGGAAAACTTAGCTGTGCAGCATACACAGTTTAAACAATAAGGCGGCTGACTGATGTAGATACAGCAAGAATAGTATACTTTAGTTACTTTCATAGCATTATGTCCTATGGGATTCTTCTCTGGGGAAGCTGTGCGGACATCAATAACATCTTTATACTACAGAAACGTGCTGTAAGAGCTATATATAAACTTGGTCCTCGAGTTTCACTTAGAGAAAAATTCAAAGAGATAAATATTCTTACTGTTGCATCACAATATATATATATATACGAAAATCTGTTGTATGTCCACAAGAATATTGACAAATTTAAAAAAAAAGCGACACTCATAATGTTAATACTAGACATAAGCATAACCTTGTTGTACGTGCTACTCGTCTCCACAAAATAAGCAATTCTTTTTTGGGACAATGTATACGCTTCTATAACAAACTTCCTCATACTATTAGAGAACTACCTATCTGTAAATAAGTTTAAAGCTACCATCAAAGCAAAATTGTATAAAAAAGCATACTATACAATATCTGATTATGTAAATGACAAAACGGCTTGGGAGTAAGGCTTGGACGCATCATAAGAACATAAATTAAAAATAATATTTAATTGTGTCTATATGAATACAGAACATTTTGATTTTGATTTTGATTTCCTGCTCCATGTTCTGATGGAGATACGGTAAGAGTCCAAATACCAGATGTTGACAGAGGAAGAGGAGATTTTCGGAACGTGCTTATGGCAGTTATAGAAAATACTGATGATCTTTATAGGCTAGGAAACGAACGTGGAACTATCGGGGAAATGTTCTCAAGGAACCAGTTTTCTGTGTGTCAGGATAAACTGATTGACACTGAAAATATATCACCAGAAAACAAACGCTTACGACAACTTGCAAATGAACAGTCGCCTTCAGGAGGTCTAGGCTATAAAAGGTGTAACTGCAAAACAAAATGTGCTACAAAGAAGTGTGCTTGCAAGGCTGTGGGAAAATTCTGCAATTCAAAGTGTCAAAGCAGATTGTCTTGCTTAATTAAATAAGGTCTATTTTAATAACATCATTACTAATTTATGAAACTTTTATTTTTGACATGCCTTTTGTGAACTATGTATTGTTATAAAAATTTTCAATATTCCTTACATACTTACTTAACTATTTATTACTTCCATGGGAATCAAATATCCCAAAAGACCACGAGTACAAATTAAATAAATACCATGACCTCGCAAATGCCGTCACCCGGAACGGCTTCACTGTTCACCTTCACGCGGTGGAAGTAGGCGCTCGTGGCCTGCCAGCTAAATCTTTGTTTCACCATTTTAAAGATCTTGGTCTCTCCAGGAAAATAATCAACTCCTTTCTAGAGAAATTATCTAAAACCGCAATTTCTGCATCTCAAATTCTATGGCTTCGAAGGGGGAGTGAATGGGTGGTAAGGTGAACGCTCACATGTGGCAATACAGCTGTCCTAAACCTACCACCGCCGGTCGTAAGTCCGGAATCCACCCTTCACCTCCCAGAAGTGTAATAATTATATATGATGGGCCCGATTTTTGGTCGGTGAATTCCATGGCAGCTCCGTTTGTATTTAATTTTTTTATTTATTTATTATTATTATTTTTATTTATTCCGTAGTCGGCGATTAGGGAGGGGGTCGCCCTCGCAGCCAATACGCTGCTCTCAGTGCCGCTGGATCTCGTACTCCATTCACGATTCGGTTCCATTCTTGACGATTTTTTGCCGCGTCTCGAGCATCCCTAGCCATTAATCGTTGATACTTAAGGTCGTCTTTGATGTTATTTAGCCAGGTTTTCTTCGGTGCCGATGGCTGAATTCTTTATTCTGTCGGACGGTCTCGCCAAAGAAGTTTACGTGGCAAGCGATTATCGTTCATTCGGCAAACATGGCCGAACCATCGTAGTCGACGTTTTTGTACTTCTTCTTCGATCGTTGTTAGTAGATCGCATCTTTCTCTAATGGTCTCGTTTCGAATTCGGTCGCGGAGTGAGACACCGAGAATCTGCCTCGAGCATCGCATTTGGAAGACTTCGAACTTTTTGAGGTCCGATTGTAGTTTCCGATCCATAGAGAAGAATGGGAAGAACCAACGTTCGGTATAGTCGTACTTTGGTTTTGATGGTAATATTCGTTCGCTTCCATATGCACCACTTGAGCGAGGCTAATGTTGCTGTTGCCTGACCGATCCGGCTATGGACATCGGCCGTCGATGCCACTTTCTTTTCAGTAACCAACGATCCTAAATACTTGAATTGTGGGACCGTAGTGAGCACTTTGGTCTTATCCGGTTAGCATTACGCGCATATAAAGGCCTACAACGTTTTCGAGCGTTTGGATATCTGCTTGGGCCAAGTAGCGGGACATCTGGCGACCATATCCGAGCCCTTACGACTCGTGACGTATTTGCTTTGATTTCAATTTTGTTCTAAGAGATGCTACTCTCTGGTATACTGTGGCTATGACCAGAAAGATGTCAGAGTAAAATGAAATGATGCTAAAACAAATGAATACCTGATTTCGAAACAGAAAATACTAATTTGGAATTAAATATAAACGATAGATATTTGAGGTCAAACTAGCCAGTATAGAGAATTGATAATTTTGTAACGGCCATTAAGTACCATTACATGCGATCAACAAATGTATTGATTTCCAGTGAAATACACTGACACAATTCAGCTATTATTTTAACGCGTGCAGCGATGAATCAGCACGATGAAACAATACATTTACTCGGAATATTTCGGATTGCATCATTTCCCGGCCTATATAAACCGGCGAAAAAGCAACCAAAGTATCATTCCTCGAGTGATCACCTTCCCCCAAGGTTGCGACGGCATACTCGGTACCCCTCTCACAAGGTCGCTCAACGAGTCCGACTCCTTGGTTTCCTTTCCTTATCTTTCCCAGTCACGAAGCATCAGTCTGCAATCCCACAGACTCGAGCCGTGCCCAGTACAAGATACTAGGAGCACAAATACAATCCTCATCCATATACCCTCGTAACTGCAGTCGCGCATCAATACACTAGCGACAACATAACCTATTCGGGAAGAGTTATAACTGGCAATATTAAACTTTCAATCAATAAATACCTTCTACTTCATTCAAAACCGCCTTTCAATACGGAGATAACTCGTAAGTTGATACCACCACGTCACACCGCACAACTTGGAGTCTAGTGAGGGGTAGTCCCTCACAATTTCATACGTACCTAATATATTAAAAGTAATAAAAAACTGCAGTTACAAAAAGTTGACAAGTGTATTTATAATTATTTTTTTTCATAATAATTATAATTTTTGCTGTGTTTTATTAAATGGTGGTGAACGGTTTCGTGTAGCTTGGCCCACAAGATCCATTTTGTTCTCGGATCGGCTCAACTCACGATTCAGCTCCTATTCAGAAGCCTCCTCAGAGCTGGTGGACCGGTTTCTCCCGGCGGGTTTGCGCACCGATCTTTGTTGCAAGTTGTTGATCTTAGATGCAAACAGTTAGGTACAGCTTCGAATATGAAAAACAGTTTGAATGAATTTAGTAATCGCCATCGTTTTTAAATAAAAGTTTATTTGTTGGATGCTTACAGTTCCAGATGTAGACATCAAGGAGACAGCTGGACCTGTCTGGATGAGGGAAACGGACAACCGATCCGGATGGAGAGTGATTGGAGAGGCGTATGCCCAACGGTGGGCGAATGCGCGCCGATGATGAAGAAAAAGAAGTTGCAGATGTGTAAGAGACTAAGGGGGGTCTAGAGAACTAAATTATAGTCTAAGGGGGGGGGGGGGGGAGAGGGGGGTGCGTAATAGTTTTATTTTTATTTTACTAAAAAAGGGGTCGCGTTTTAAATAAGGTTGAAAACACTGGATTAGGTCATATCACTGAAACCAGGAGTCACCCTGACTAAGTTAGTTAGTCTGCTTTGGTTCCTCCGAGTCAGCCCTCTTTAAGGTTCATTCGGGGGTGCCGCAAGGTGCGAATCTCTCTACGATTTTGTTCCTCATTTTCATTAATGATTTACCTAAATTTGTAAAATTCAGTCACTGCTCACTATTTGCCGATGACGTGAAATTTTTTCATCAAATAACAGATGCTCGAGAAGCGGAAATATTACAGCAAGATATAGATGCACTTTCAAGATGGGGCTCTGTCAATGATATGGAATTCAACACTAACAAGTGCTCTGTTTTAACCATCACTAAGAAGAAAGCACCTTGCTTTTTCCCATACACAATAAACGGGTCAATTTTAAAAAGGTCAACCGAGGTGAGGGACCTGGGAATTACATTTCATACGCAGTTGAATTTCCGTGCACACATTACAAATATTTGCAATCGTGCTAGCAAAATGGTCGATTTTGTTATTCGCATATGCAAACAGTTTAATAATATTCATGTAATGTTTCTACTATATAATTGTTTAGTCCGTAGCATAGTTGAATATAACTCGGTCATCTGGTGTACAAGTGAAAACAAATACATTCAGATGGTAGAGCGTATTCAAAGAAAATTTTTAAGATATATTTATTACAGAAAATACAATATTTATCCATACTTATTTCCGTCCGATTTTGTGCTAGGAATGGTAGGATATAACAGTCTTGAAACGCGTCGATATATTTCACTAATTATATTTGCATATAAATTAATTCAAGGAACTATTTATTTACCAGAGATACTATGTAAGTTTGAGTTGTACGTACCGGTAAATTACACAGCGAGGAGATCACATCACACTATTGTTTAATGTGCCGTACCACCGTACAAATATTTTTGTAGACAGGCCAGTGGGAAGGGTTATAGCTCTTCTTAATTCCTTACCCAGAGAAATAGATATCTTTTGTATATCCCTTTGGCAGCTAAAAAGGCAACTCCCTGCTATCTCATGTCTCCCTGCTATCTGTCTTTTATTTTGTTTTATATTTTTATGTTTTTTTTTTCTTGTTCAATGTTAGCATTAATTTAGTTACGTAAGTCATTTATTTTTAGACTACACTCTAGCTTTAATATTCAAGGGCGAATTGGATTCATCTGTAATGCCCTTGAATACTATTTGAAACTAATAAATAAAATGTCCACCGGTTTATCAGGTGGGACATTCTGTATGTGAAGGATAGGAACTTGCTCCATGAATGGTTATGACGTAAGAAAAGTTGGTAGTGTCACCACGAAACTTTCCCGGCAAGTAGCCAATGGCTTATGGAAGGATTTTAAGCGCGACGTTCCTTCGGGAAGGATTGATCTGATTGAAAGGGTTAGTCGGCGACGAGCGCACATTCAAGTTACGCAACGTTCTCCACAGTTTACTCAAATATACTGACCGGCGAAAATTGTCACCGGTTGGTGGTGAACGGTTTCGTGCAGCTTGGGCCACAAGATCCATTTTGTTCTCGGATCGGCTCAACTCACGATTCAGCTTCTATTCAGAAGCCTCCTCGAGTTAAAGGCTACCCTCGGGTAAGACTCCCGTGTCTCAGGCCTCAAAGCTGGTGGCCCGGGTTCTCCCGACGGGATTGCATCCCGGCGCCACTGCACGGTTTGCGCATCTGTCGGCGATGCCAATCGGTTGTGCATTCTGACTAATTGCTGAAGGGGTCTGGAGACTATGAAAATAAACTGTTTCCTAAGCAGCGGGGGTAGATGTTGACCTGTTGTCATGCCAATCTTGAAATGACCTTGGGCCACTCGATCCCGTGTGGCACTACGGGCAAAGAACGCCCAGGTCCGCGATAAATTCAAACTGAATTAGTGCTGCAATACAACAGGACTTCAGACCCGTAACCAGTCGGGAGGACGGAGGCATCCTGAAGATTAATTCCAGACGGAGATATCCTGCCAAAACGGGTACTTAGGGGGCGAGGCTGCCAGCTGTGTATCTTTTTCGGTGCCTCGTCGTAAGGCGTTGGCCTCTAACGGGTTGCTGGTGAACTAGACAGTAGATTGTCTTGTCCCCAAGTCTTCTACGCTCATCCCACAGCTAAAAGAACGATTATATATCGTTATACCATCCTGGGGTGACGGGTTCGCCCGTTGTAGTTGACACCGCCCTACTGTGTTTTATTAAATATTTGTGGTTTATGTATATCCAAATAGATCATAGGTACCCAAGCTTTTTTGTCACATAGATCACTTGCTGTTTACCGTAACCCCCCCCCCCCCCTGCCTGCATAATATAGAATTTTCCTAAACTTACTATCTTTTAATGTGTTTTGACAAATCGCACAGTACTGATCACTTACATCGTTTTCGGCAAAATGCAAAAAATGAAAACTTTGCAATTTTTAATTAATTTCTAAGCGTGCACGACCTTGAAGTATAAATCGTTTGAAAAAGCACCCTACAACTGCACATATAGCACTATCTCGCTTGCTTATTCATTCGACGCGTCTATCCTACTCGCTTGCAAGGATACCAATTCAAGCGCATTTTTTTCACATATCTCATTTGCACCTCACCTAGTTAGTCATGTGCACCGGCCTTCTCAATCGCCTAGTGATGCAATTTCAGTTAAATGTTAATTTCTTTACATGATACTTTATTATACTATTATTATAAGTTTAAAATACTACGCTGTACACAAAATCGGTTATAGAAATAATATGACGTTTACAGATCGCCTAAATATTTATAATGACCCGCCTAAATGGGGTCCGTTAACGTTGACCCCATTTACATCTGGTGCACTGCGATTTTCTTTTCTCGCTGACATGGACCCCCTGCATTTCGAGATCGACCCCTGGGGGGTCCATATAGATCCTTTGGGAATCACTGATATAGATACATACATATATTTTCGGAATGTACTCAATCAGACCTTTCATTTGAAACTAAACTCCGCATATTTATGTTGATTTATTGACATTTTTGGACATTTAGGCAACTATTTATTTGATATTTTAGACAGATATAGATTGGTTAATGTAGCATATGACACTCGGGTTGACGTAACGATTCTAACAATTTGTTTATTTAAGGATTAATTACTATAAAACATTGATTTTGCTTATAAAAATGACAGGAAGCGAATGGCAAAATCTTAACTTTTTCTTATTTGATTCTGTTACCCAACTGGGACTAGCCCGTTCTAGGGTGGACAAGTAAATAAACTAAATTGCCTTAAACTGTGATCCTCAAATAATAATAATTATAATATATATTTAAAAAATAATATAATAAATACAATTTATTCCATTATATAATACATAACCTTCGTCAGTTCGCGAGTTACAAAAATACAGTTGGTATAACACAGCACAGCCAGAGACAGACCTTCTAGGTCTAGTTGGTTGTGCGATTTCGCCTCATTCGGATATGCTAGCATATTTATATGCATAGAGCTATGTTTTTCGCTATAATAATGTTTGTTCTTAATTATTCCTCATGTACAACAGTATGCATGTCCTTGTATTTTTTTCTTGTATAAATATATAATAAATAAATAAATAAATAAATAAACAAATAATCTGCATTAAATAGAATATAACATTTGATTAAATAGAGAATGACAGACAGAGTGGTCTTAAAACTAAAAAACGAGAAAAAAATTCTACATACTTTTAAATCGGGTCAAGCATTTAGAAGTTACAGTGGAATAAAGAAACGAAAAAAATAAATAAATGAACACTGAACACGCTACACTCCTTTTTTGTTGGGTAGTCGTGTAAACACTCAGAAATTTATGATTAAAGCTACCGCTGAAGACGATGGATATCGTGAAGCTCCTCATTAATCTCCCATCTCACTCGCGCGTCCGTCTCTCTCTGGGTCCACGTTGAGTTCCGTTAGTTTACCGGTCTTTTGGCGCACCGGCGTGCCTAACTGTAGGTTAGCTTGGGTTAAAGTTAAATGGGTCAAGTTCGTTTCGTCTAAGTTAACTGCATCTTGCAAGCCGAGAATACTAATTCGCAGCGCGAAAATACATAGTCAAATGGGGGGGAGTTAATGGGCCCTTGCTGAGTTGGCCACGAAGACCCATTCTATTCAGGGTTGGTCACACTCACCGGTCAACACCTATCCGACGGCCTTCACGCATGAAGTGCGAGCCTGGGCAGGACTCTGGCCTTATGGTCAGTTTCCCCTAGGAATCAACCTTCTGGCGCTCCTAGACGGTCTGCGCACTGTGCGGCGTAAGTTAATCCACTGTGCACTCTGACTTACAACTTGGGTTGTCGACTACAGCGGGCGAGCCCGTCACCTCAGGAAGTTTTAACGATTAGTCGTTCTTTCTCCCTGGAAGTGAACGTAGAAGACTTGGGGACAAAACAGTCCACCGTCTAGCTACGCCACAAGCCCGTAAGAGGCCAACGCCTTAACCGCGAGATAGCCAGGAATGTTACCTGGCGGGCCGACACTCACGCCCTTACTTCCAATTGTGACCATATTACTCCGGTCTCTCGATTGGTTACGAGTTCGAGGTCGCTTGCGCGGTCCTCTCCCTTACGAAGCGGTGAAACGGTGTTTACCGAATCTATCGCGGACCACACGTCCTTTGCCCGGCTGTTCACCCAGGATCGGATGGCCGATGGTCATTTCAAGAGCAGTCGCCGTAAGGTCCGCAACCACCCCCGCTCTATAGGAAACAGTACAGCTTCCAGACTCCCCCGACTGTTTGTCAGAGGGGGCTAACGGGCCCATGATGAGTTGGCCACGATGACCCATGTGTTCAGGGTCGGTCACACTCACGGGTCAACACCCATCCGACGGCCTCCCCGCATGGGGTGCGAATCCTGGGTAGGACACTGGGTCAATCAGTCTCCCCCGGGAATCAAACCTCTGGCGCCCCTGGACGGTCTGCACACCGTGCGGCGCAAGCCAATCGATTGTGGTCTCCGACTAACAGTCGGGGGAGTCTGGGAACTGTATTGTGTCCTATAGAGCGGGGGTGGTTGCGTACCTTATGGCGACTGCTCTTGAATTGACCATTGGCCATCCGATCCCGGGTAAGAGGCGGGCAAAGGACGCCTTGGTCCGCGATAGATTCGGTGCACACCGTTTCACCGCATCGTAAAGGAGTGGACCGCGCAAGCGACCTCGAACTCGGAACCAATCGAGAGACCGGAGAAATCTGGTCACAATTGGAAGTGAGGGCGCGAGTATCTCGAGCCCGCCGGGTTTATTCCTGGCTAACTCGCGGTAAGGCGTTGGACTCTCACGGGTTGTGACGTAGCTGGACGTAGGATTGTACTGTCCAAAGTCTTCTACGTTCACTGCAGGGCGACAGAACGACTAATCGTTAAAACGTCCTGTGGTGACGGGCTCGCCCTTTGTAGTCGACACCGTAAGATGTTAGTCAGAGTTGGGGGTTCAACTGGGGAGCTAACGGGCCCATGATGAGGTGGCCACGATGACCCATGTGTTCAGGGTCGGTCACACTCACGGGTCAACACCCATCCGATGGCCTCCACGCATGGGGTGCGAATCCTGGGTAGGACACTGGGTCAACCAGTCTCCCCTGGGAATCAAACCTCTGGCGCTCCTGGACGGTCTGCGCACCGAGCGGCGCAAGCCAATCGATTGTGCTCTCCGACTAACAGTCGGGGGAGTCTGGGAACTGTATTGTTTCCTATAGAGCGGGGGTGGTTGCCTACCTTACGGCGACTGCTCTTGAAATGACCATTGGCCATCCGATCCCGGTTCAGAGTCGGGCAAAGGACGCCTTGGTCCGCGATAGATTCGGTGCACACCGTTTCACCGCATCGTAAGGGAGTGGACCGCGCAAGCGACCTCGAACTCGGAACCAATCGAGAGACCGGAGAAATCTGGTCACAATTGGAAGCAAGGGCGCGAGGGTCGGCCCGCCAGGTAACATTACTGGCTATCTCGCGGTAAAGGCGTTGGCTTCTTGCGGGTTGTGACGTAGCTGGACGTTGGATTTGTTCTGTCCAAAGTCTTCTACGTTCACTGCAGGGCGACAGAACGAGAAAATCGTTAAAACGTCCTGTGGTGACGGGCTCGCCCGTTGTAGTTGACACCGCAAGTTGTTAGTCAGAGTGCACAGTCGATTAGCTTACGCCGCGCACGGTGCGCAGACCGTCCAGGAGCGCCAGAAGTTTGATTCCCAGGGGAAACTGACCATAAGGCCAGAGTCCTACCCAGGCTAGCACTTCATGCGTGGAGGCCGTCGGATAGGTGTTGAGTGTGACCAACCCTGAACAGAATGGATCTTCGTGGCCAATTCAGCAACTGCTATGTAACTGTCTTTGATGTCTCTCTTTCGGGTTCGACGGGGCAAAATATCTGCAGTTTTGCTTGTTCACATACCCGCCCAAGTGAAAATGTGCCTCATCGCTGAAGATTACGTTATTAAGCCTACACTGAGTATGAAAAACTTCAAACATCCTTTTAGCACAAGTTTTTCTTAAAGCATAATAATTTTCTTTCAAAGCTGCATTAATTGGGGTTTATAAGGATAAACATGCATATTTTTTTCATAAATAAATATTTTTTTAATAATAAATAAGCTTCGACTTAAAGATACTCAAAAGACAAGATTGAAAAGATTGATTCTCTCGAGCAGCAAATGTCGGCCATGCAAACCCGACTGAATGCCCTAAAAACCAATACGATGAAAGAGATCAATGGTGTAGGTTATCGAAAATACAGGTGACAGGCGTACCTGAAAATACTAATGAAAATCTACAATTTGTAATTTTAAAAATCGCTGAACTGGCCAATGTTCAAGTTAAGCCTGAAGACATCGAGTTTGTCTCTCGTGTCATACCACATCATCCACAACAAGGGCGACCCAAAATTATTGTCGCAAAGTTGTGTCGACGTTCTACTAAGGACCAGATGATCGCCGGAATACGGTCGCCTCGCTGGAATCACTACTGCAGACTTAGGGTTTCCTGGGAGACCAACAAAGATATATATAACGAACATCTTACAGCGCCAAACAAAGATCTCCTGAGGCAAACAAAACTGAGGGCCAAACAGCAAGGTTTCGAGTACGTGTGGGTTCGTCAGTGCAGAATTTTCGTCAGGCGTGCGGTCAATGCTCTAGTGATCACAATCTCATCGGAGGAAGATCTGAAAAAGCTTGTTGCGATTGCTTCCCTGTCACGTCAGACCCATATGTGAAAGAGATACCTACTATCTTCTTACTAGTAAAAAAAATATCTTTAATATATCAACCTAATTTAAGTTTTATTTTATTTTATTTTATTCAGTTAACAAACAGCGTTTATATATAACAAGTACAAAATATAACAATAAAACTATGACTAATTATATGTTAACACTATTTACCGTTAATACCATGTGTACAGTACATAACTCCGTTATTATACCTTATTATACTTACATTTCTTAAGCAGTGATTTATTGATAGACAAAAGAGAAAGAACAAAAAACAAATAAAAATTAAATTTTACGTTAAGACTATAACCATTATTAATTATTTTGTACCAAAAATATATATTTTTAAAATATTACAAAAAAACTATTCATATAAACCGTTTAAGGGATTTAATAGTCATTAGATGAATTAGGGGGGACAAAGAACTGATAAGACTTTTTAATGGCTTCCTTAAAGTGACTTTTACACTTATCGTTATACGTTGTCATAGCTCTATTTATTAGGGAATGCTTCGTATAATTAGAGTTATATCTCTTTACATAAAACAGGTGCGGATTCCGAGTTATGCGAGGAGGAGCCATAATAGATACCTTTTCGACCAGATACGCACTGTCAAAAATATTGTTTATTACACTGTAAAGAAATATCATATCGTAGGTTGTACGCCTATCTTCAAAACTATCGAGTTTAAAGAGAGCTAATCTATCCTTCTACAATTCAGTAAATTTATTTTCCCTAAAGCACAAGTGCTTAAGGATTTTTTTTGAATACGCTCGATTCTTTGCTTGTATAAGTTGTATTGATGGGACCAAATACAGGATGCAAATTCTAGTATACTACGGACATAGGCTCCATATATTACTATCAAGGTGGATGTCTCGGAAAAGGGCTTGCACGCCCGTAATACAAAACCTAGCGATTTGTATGCTCTGGTGACAATACTATCAATGTGCTGGTCGAATTTCATTTTAGAATCGACTAACACCCCCAAATCTCGGACAATGTTAGTCTCCTTAACGTTATCGTAACCAATTTTGTAATCGTAAAGTATTTTATTTTTGTTTCTCGTAAACGAGATTCGATGGCACTTCTTGACATTAATATCGAGCTTGTTCAAAACTCAGTATTCGCTAAGACGGCTCAGGTCATCCTGCAGGCGTAAACAGTCGGCCACTCCTGAGATAACAGAATAGACTTTAATGTCATCTGCGTATAGGATAAACTGTGATGATTTGAAACAGGAACCGATATCATTAATATATATATTGAATAAGAGCGGCCCCAGGTGTGATCCCTGTGGAACACCCGAAGGAATCGAAATAAAGTCTGATTTAAAACCACCTACGACGACAGCCTGTTGACGATTATGAATATAAGATGTGAACCACCTTAACAGATCGCCGTGTATACCGAGTTTCTCAAGTTTAAGTAATAATACAGAATGATTTACCCTGTCAAATGCTTTTGAGAAATCTGTATATATAGCATCAGTTTGCATCCGGTTGTTCATGTTATCGGGGATTTCGTTAGTGAATTGACTTACAGATCGCTTACTCATGAAGACGTGCTGATACGGAGAAAGCGAATTGCAAATGGCAGGATAAATCGGATCGTATATAATTTTTTCGAAAACTTTACTGAACACCGGAACGATTGAGATGGGCCTATAATGCAATATGTTATTATTTTAGCCACTATTATGTATTGGTACAATAAAGGCTTCTTTCTAACGAGAGGGAAATGTACCTTCATCCAGTGAACGGTGGAATAACAAGGCGAGTGGATGAGCTAATTGGCTTGCGCAGTTTATAATATAGGTGGGAGGAATTCCATCACTTCCAGATACTTATTCTTGTCTAGCTTGCTTAAATACTTGCCGATAAGTATTTAAGCATGCCCTTATCGATGGCAATTTTGGATATACTACTTGTACTGTTAGGGTAGTCTTCAGCGGAGTCAGGAGCCGGAATAGCGTCTAGTCGTGTGCCCTTGTCAAACACCGATTCGAAGTACTTAGAGAAAGCTTCGCAGATTTCATGGCCCTTATCAATGTTAAGGTCTTCGTAAATCATGCGCTGAGGTAGCACGTGGTGACGACGGATACTTTTGAAATATGACATAAAACTACATAACAAGGAAGTTATGTAGTTTATAATTATTTGTATTGGTGTTCTCCTTAGAACAGACTCTGACTAGTTAGGAGCAACATAAGCTATGTTAAGTGCTAACGGGGTAATAAAAAAAAAAAAAACTAGCCACAAAAATATTTTAAACATTGAATAAATAACAGAAAATGAATATATTGCATAGTTTAGTGGCAACGTCGCCTAACTAGGCCAAGATCTGTTCTAAGGTGAACGTTTAATTTTGTGCGTGCTTGCTCAATATTGTGTATATAATTGAAAAAAAACAATATTTGAAAAATCCTTTGATCACAAAATAATAAACATGCAACAACTACATTAAAAGCTACTAAATACTTAATATTAGAAGTGGAAAACAAAAATGTCAGTGTAAGAATTCAAATCAAAATAAAAAAAATGCATTTTGCTAATAACTAAGATAATTTGATTTTGCACGTCCAGCACTAGATCCACTATCGCCAATATCACTTATTCCAGATGGTCCACCTTCTACTGGTTCTGGCTTTACGAACCGAGTATCACCTTCGTCGAATTCAAGAACATTTACTCGTTCATCTGGTATGAAATCGCTTAGAGGAATACTCGAATCTATATTGTTAGAATAAACCTCCGTTTTAATAGCGAAATCTTCAATGTTGACGGTATCGTTGCTGTGAATAGCATTAACATGTTTTATCAAGTCTCCTTGCTCTGCAAAATCACATTGGCATTCTCCACATGAGAATTTCTTTAATTTTCTGTGAACTGTGTTTAAATGCGTCTTCAAATTTCCTGTAAAAGTACGGTGGCATTCTCCACATGTAAATTTAATCGGCTTTTTATGAACTAAGCGATGTTTCTTTAACCCTCCTTGCGTTGGGAAAGCACATGGACAATCACCACATACAAAAGTCTTAATTTTTTTGTGAACCTCTTCTACATGGTTTTTTAAACGCCACTGCAGTTTAAAATCACGATTGCATGTATCACACGTGTATTTGATTAGTTTTTTATGAAGTAACTTTAGATGTTTTTTTAGGTGATCAAGCCTCGAAAACAAACATTGACATTCACCACAAACCTTTCGATGAACTGTATTCAAATGATACCGTAAATATCCTTTCTGTGTGAAAGCACGATCGCACTCTCCACATGTATATTTCTTGAGATTTTCACGAACTGAGTCCACGTGTGTATTTAAACCTGTTTGCATTGTGAAACCTTTTTGACACTCACCACCTACAATTCTCTTTAAATTATGATGAACAGTGTCCAAATGCTGTTTCAAACTGCTTTTGTTTGTAAAAGCACAATTACATTCGCTACATACAAAATTCTTTAATTCCAGATGAACGCCAGTAATATGTCGATAAAATTCAGTTTTATACAAAAACGCCTTGTCGCACTCCGGATAGTCATTTGGTTTGACACGTCCACCACTAGATCCACCATCGCCAATATCACTTATTCCAGATGGTCCACTTTCTACTGGTTCTGGATTTACGAATTGAGTCGTCGTGAGATCATCTTCGTCGAATCTAAGGACATTTCCTCGTTCATGTGGTATGAAATCGCTTACAGGAATACTCGAAACTGTATTGTCAGAATCAACCTCCGTTCTAACAGCATCGTCTTCTTCAATCTTGACAGTCACGTTACTGTAATCGCTCACAGTTTTCTCACTCATCTTCGTTTGATTAAAGTTGCCGTTGTACCGAGAAAATATGTTCGACTGCAATAATTGATAAAGTTGCAAATGAATTGACACGGGCCTTCTGAAGGATTACGACTTGACAGCTGCCACTTTTCAAGAAAGTTGCTATTTAATAATTTTAATTGTTGCTAGTATATTTTATTGTATATTTTGAGATGAAAACTTTTATACAGATCTCTTTACTGACTTTATTGATGCTACATTTGGATACGCTTTATACAGTGACCTCTTTAAATGCATTTTACAAGCTTTTACTTACCGTGCAATGTTTGTCAGTTTGTTTAGGTCAAAACTTACAATCTGAATTAGAACCACTTCCTCTTATCCTATGAAGTTAAAGTTTTATATTTTCTTTCAGTTCCTTTTTGGCAGTGACAGTGCATTTTACATTCCTAGCAAGGAGAGTATTGTGGACACACTTCTGTGTGTATGTGTGTCTGTCTGTCTGTCCAATTAAGCTGAAATTTGGCACGCAGGCATCATTTGATCATGGTGTCGCGAGGGTTTTCGTCGTAGAAAGAAACTCGCGATCGGTATTCAAATTGCAGTAGTTTATTCCAAAAAAAGTTGTGTACAAAGTGAATTGCTTACGCTTAAATCCTATCGCCTATATATACTAGTCGCCGGGCGGCGATCGCCCCTTCTCCCTCTTGTCTCCGCTGTCTCCTTCATTCGGGCCGACCGCCCGATATACACACCGGCGGGGGGCATCGCTCTCCAGTCGCCCGGCGTTGGCCCCCGCGAGCTGACGTCCGCGGGCGGCGCTTGAGCTGCAATTGTGTCGTGTTTCGCACATTAGATTTTCGCACGTTTACCGCTTTTGGACGCCACCGGCGATCCCTCCCCCGACCTACTTTGCATTAAGTAGCCACCGGAAGTAAGGCTCCCGTCCGGAAAGTCGCTGGAAGCGGTCGTGTGAGCGCGCTAGTTTTTCGTGTTTTGAGTTCGTACTGCGTCGCGGCGCCCTCAGTGGAAACCTTCCCCTTCACCACCAGTCTCCGGACTGCCGTGGCACAAGATGAAAAGCTCTCTGCTGAGAAGTCGCTGCGATGTGGTTTTCGTTGTTTGTGGTGACGTTTTGCGTGCGAAACACGGCGGTTAGATTCGCGACGGTTTGTACTTTCTCTCTCATTTATCTCGATGTTTGCCTTTAGCTTCTCGTTGACGGCTTGATTGTGATGATTAAAATAAACGCCTCGTTGGAGGCACTTAAGACGTGTGTTGATTATTGGGCGTTCGGGGTAGATAATCCTAGTGATGGCATTGCACATCGCCATCTCCTTAATTCCGGTGTCGCCATTGCACCTCGGTGACACCACCTTCCTGCCGCTTTCGGGTGGAGTGTTCTTCCGGTCCTTTCCTGTTATAACATTTTAGTAGGAGGGTTCTGTGTGTATTGTTGCTCCGCGACAATGGCATATGTTGAAAAGATTGTGGTGGAAATCGGTCCGCCAGGGGGCGCGCTAGTCATACTATTATACAATCTCGAAATATTGGACTTAGAGACTTAAAAATCGGTACACAGATGCGTCGTAGGGTCGAAAACACATTATTAAATATGGTTTTAATATATATTATACAAGGGACACAAAAAAAAACGACATACATTTTAATCAAATAATAACGACGAGCCGCCCGACGCTAGCCGAGAAACAAACTATATTAAAAAATATCCATTTGAATACCAAGGAGATACTACAGAAATACTACATTTGAAGTCAGTGGGAGAAGGAGTGGAAAAGAAGGGTAAGGGGGGGGGGGGGGGGTTGGAAACATTCTTTTTCCTCCGATAATCTTCCTCTTCCTTGGGTACCTGTTCCGCATTATCTAGAATGCTTTAACTTCAAAGGAATAGACCTAGAAGTACATGAATTAAGTAATGAGAAGGGTAAGTCGGGGCAAAATTTTCTTCTTCTTCTGCTTCTCTCCTTCTTCTCCTTCCTCTTCTCCCTCTTATCCTTTTCCCTCTTCTCTCTCTTCTTCTTTTTTTTCTCCTTCTTCCCCATATTGCACTTTTTCTTTTTCTTTTTCTTCTCCTAAGAAGGAGAAGACTCCTTCATCTCCCTCTTTCCTTCTTCTCCTACTTTTCCTCTTTTGCCTCTTCTCCTTCTTCTTCTCCTTCTTCTTCTCCCTCTTCTTGATCTTCATCTCCCTCTTCTTCTTCTTCTTCCCCTTCTTCTCCTTCTTCGTCTTCTTCTTCTTCTTCTTCATTTTTTAAAACACTATATAGCTGTTAGGTTAAATTATTTTTTTTAAATCATCATAAAAACTAATAAAAAAAATAAAAAAACCCACTCGTATTTCTATCAAATTTAGCATTAAAATGATCAAATTTATTAGTGTGTATTTTACTTTCCTGGTAAGGAAATTTTGAGAACGCACTTCTGTGTGTCTGTATGTCTGTCTGTCTGTCGGTATGTCTGTCTGTCACTTGGCATGCAGGCATCATTTAGTCATGGCAAGAGTTGAAAAAATGTGGAGCTTCAAGGGGCGCACTAGTGATACTTCCGTCTCGAAATATTGGACTTAGAAACTTGATATTCGGTACACAGGTGCCAAAGCGTTTGGACGCTATTATGTAGGAATCCACACACACACACACACACACACACAACACACACACACACACACACACACGTACACACACACAGCCAGACGCACAAACAGATGGACACACACACAAAGATATACAGACAGACTCCAGTCTGGAAATTGTATTAATCGTCTCGAAGAAAGATGGGAGGGGGTTGGGGTGAAAATGTATAATATCTTCGTTGGTTGGTGGGCTGGTAAAGTAATATATTTATATGCTTCCGAGACAAATATAGCGCCATCTATCAGAATACCTCGATACTGCTACATCATGCCACGGTTTATGCTCCGTATGATGTTACGATAAAGCAGTTGGGCGGGCTGCCGGCAGATGGCGCCAAATTAGCATCTAGAAGAAAAGAAGGAAAATCAGTTTTCTCTCTTTGTCTAGTAACGGAAAATGGTCTTAAAAACGGATGTCTTCCAGAAATACTTGCATTTACGTGTAGTGGGTCTTCTGCACTGGTAGTGTGTGTCTAGTTTGGCACTGTCTTCAGCTTCAGCGAAATTCTGGGTATGAATTTATTTGTAAATTAGTGCCTATCATTGTGTTTTATTTGTATATAAAAATATTTTGAGACAAAGAAACAAGTCGATAGCAAAAAACTTTAATAATATATGCTTAGCAGAAAGCATTTTGTCAGGTACCATCAGTTTATTTAAATGATCAGTCAGTTTATTTATTTTTGTTTCTTCCTTTATTAAATCCATTGATACAATTTCAAGGCAATGTTTTTTGTTTGTTTTAAAATATTAAATCAAGAATAATTATTTACTTAAATTAGGATTTGTCATGATGGAAATTTAAATAAATTGTATATCTTAGAAAAGGCGGCAGCCTAGTTAGGTTTTGACTATTGTAGATTATAACTATTGTAAATTTTAAAATGAATAAATTAATTAGAAATTTGAAACATGTAGAGTACATTTATATATGATTTAAAACTTTATAAATGTAATAATATTAAAAACCATAACCAATGCAAGCAATGTCCACAGAAGCACAGATAAGATTTAAATAGACGTAATCAGCCAGTATCTAGAAACACTTTTTGTTATTATTGTTATTTAAAATATTAAAAAAAATAAAAAATATATAGGAAAAAGCATTTTTTACAAATTTATTCATGCATACACACAAATTCACGCACACGCACACACATATACACACATCTGTCTACAAGTAAATATTAAAATTATAGATCAACGAATATTAAAATTATTATTTAAATTATTGAAATTATATCAACGAATATACAGAATCCTTCGATAAATCGCACAAGAAAGTAGGCTGAAACTAGACCTCATTTCATAAACAGAAAATATACAATAAGAAATATAATCGTTTAATTTTACTTATATTGAAAATTCTCTTCTTCCCTGCTAAGTACCGAATGATAAAAACTTTGATAACAGTTTAGAATTACTGCATGTATTTCTTTGAAACAGAATGTATTATGATCTTTAGTAATAATTGTTTCACAGTATACATAGAAAAAATAACAATAATTGTTGCTATCTTTTAAAAAAAATATATTTTTCGAAGTGGCATTTTCATATGCTATTTTAAAAAAAAAGTTCGATTTACTCAGAATAAGGGCCACATTAACGTACATACCTTTTTAGTATCTTTAATAATTTCATCACATAGCTACCTGGTAGAAAAACAGGATCTCTCTCAAAGGCAACTCTATCTATGATTGGTTAAACAAGGACAGTAATAAAAAAAAGAGAAGCACAACTGCTGATACAAAAAGTGAATTATTTTATTATTAATTATATGAATTGAGCGTTGAGAAGGCCCCACTTCGGGACATAACACTGCGTATAGATCATCATGCTTACCATAAAAAACGCATCGTCATCGGAACTGAACCAACATGTCAATTTTCAACTTCACATGATAATATTTAAGGAGTTCCCTCAATTCCTCATGGATCCTATCATTAGAACAGGATTTTGATAAAAATGGTCCCAATCTGGAAGTATATCTTTTCAAATAAATAAAAAAGAGTTCTGAGGTAACAAACATAAAAAAATACAACCGAATTGATAACCTCCTATTTTTTTTAAGTCGGTTAAAACCTATAAAATGCCTATCAGAATACCTAATAAAATGCCTAAATGTTAAAATCAGAGTCCTACCCGGGCTCGCGCTTCATGCGTGGAGGCCGCCGGATGGGTGTTGACCCGTGAGTGTGACCAACCCTGAACAAAATGGGTCTTCGTGGCCAACTCAGCAAGGGCCCATTAGCTCACTGCTGAACATTAAAATTAACTACATCCTAAAATTAACTACATAACTACCCAGGATGAAAACATATATTGGACAAAGACATTACTCTTTCATTACGCCGAGATTTAACAATCTGATCAATATGGAAATATAAATGAATTTGACATTTAGGAAATTCAAAAATAAAATAAAGAAATAGTTATCGAATCATGACAGACTAACCATACATCAAATGTTAGAAATTATACTTTAATAAAATTTAGGTGCATAAATTATTAATATATTTTTAAACATGTATGTTGATTATATTTTAACATTGCACTAACTACCAAAAATTATTTAACTTTGTATGTTATATATTGATTTGACAATGATTTGTACTTTTTTTGACTAGGTATTTTCATAATAATTTTTTTATATTACTTAACATATATATTACATTACATTACATTTTCGTCGTGTCCAATTGACGGCTAAAGACCACTCTTGGACGTGTCAAAATAATTGGGTTATGTAGTAAGTTTCGCTACTACTCTTTACTGAACATACATAGTTAGTCAAGAATTAACTACTAGATTGTCAAACTATAAATATAAATAATCAAAATAGAAGCTTAATATTTCAAGTAGTTAGTGATTCGAAAAGATACGTAGTAAAATTATTTATCGTAATATTCAAATTGTCAGTAAAATGTCAGTAATCACATATAACTTTATTTATTCTCACATATAACTTTATTTATTTTATTTAATCGAATTTTATATGATATTTATTGCCGATTAAATAATGGAATTGCATTTTATTAATTATATTATCTTTTAATATTTTTTTATTATTATTATTTTTTTATTTTATTCTGAAGACCACATTTTAGGGCAATTTAGTGTCATTAGCTTTTTACTAAAACTTGTATATTTGTAAGCAACCAAGCAATCAAGCAAACTTGATTGTAATATTGGAGTCCTTTCCACCCTAGAACGGGCTAGTCCCAGTTGGGTGACAGAAACAAATAAGCAAAAGGTTAAGGTTTTGCCATTCGGTTCCTGTTATTTTTATAAGCTAATCAATGTTTCATAGTAATTAATTCTTAAATAAATAATAAATAAATAAATAAATGTTAAATAATCAAATTAAATCTACGTTATGCATTTTAAACTAAAAGTACAGATATAAGACCATATAAAATAATCAGACAATAAGGCTCTACTTTTTAAAGTAATTTAAATGGGCACAATATTTGAAAAATCGTGGCCCTCAAATTCGGGCAAATTATAGAAAGGGTGGCCTATCAGCATCTCCTTGATGTTTTTTAAAAATTTTATGTCCTCCAGCTGTTTAAATTTTGTAGGGAGTAGATTTTAGAATTTAATGCTAAGGTACAAGTAGCTTTTCTGTACTGTTGCCAGTCGTATTCGGGGTACGCATAAAAGGGAGCTACCGCGGGTATGATGCGAGTGAATGTCTGCATTAATTGGGGTTTCTGTTAGGTGCTGTCTAGCATACATTAAACACTGGTATATGAACGCCGAATACATCGTCATTACCCTTGCCTTGATGAAATATTCTTTGCATGAGGTCCTAGTCGTTACCTGATACATGCTGCGCAGTGCTCTCTTTTGCAAAAGAAAGATTTTTTTACTGGTTGCAGCATTTCCCCAAAATAGTAGTCCATAAGTCATTAATGAGTTAAAATACGCAAAGTATAGTGATTTGGCTGCCGCAAAACCACAAAGACTTCTGATTTCTTAAATAGAGTATATCGAGCTACATAGCTTACTAGCGAATTGTTGGATGTGCGCATTCTATTGTAATTTACTGTCAATTCTTAATCCTAGAAAATTTATATCTTCTGTGATGTCGATTTCAAAATAGTCGTGTAATTCATTTAAATAGTCAACATTGGCAGGTCTTAAGCGAAAAGGAATTATTTTTGATTTTGTAATATTTAGACGTAATTCATTAGAATTAATAAAAATATTTATTACTTTTTCTTTCTTTTTTACCTACTTATAACTTTATTTTTCTCTTTATTTTAGTTTTAATAGCAATCTGTTTGTCATTCTCTATTTAATCGAATGTTATATTACATTCATTGCTGATTATATAATGAAATTGCATTTTATTTATTATATCATCTCTTAATATTTTTTTATTTTTATTTTATTTTTTTGAGGACCACATTTTTGGGCAATTTAGTGTTATTAGTATTTTACTAAAACTTTTACATAATTGATTGTAATATTAGTCCCATCTGCTCTAGAACGGGCTAGTCCCATTTGGGTGACAGAATCAATGTTTTGCCATTCGGTTCCTGT
>OX155977.1:10086523-10169023 GCA_944548615.1 Micropterix aruncella
CCGCGCGTTATGCATGCACACAATGTAGGCTTTAACGATATTGACATATTTAACCACCAAAATAGTCGATCCTTTGTTAAGGAGGTACGTGGAAACCTGATTATTAGGTCGGATTGAATTAGCATGCAATACAAGCACTCACATGCACATTCGCACTGTAGATACACACACCCACACACACACATACATACACACACACACGCACACATACATGCTCTCCATCACACAAACACACACCAACATCCATACACTCGCACATAGCGATTTTAACTGTTAGTTTTAAATTCTTTTTGGTTTTCTTTGTATTGTATTGTTTAGCATATGTTGTAATCCTTAAATAGCAAATAATTTAAAACATCATTGGCTTTACTACTGTTATATATTATGCTTATATGTTATTTTTTTATGCTGTATTATTTTACCAAAAATAAAATAAAATAACTTCTAAGCGCTTGAACAGATTTAGTAGCGTGTAGTATTGTTAGAATCGTAATGTTAACCAGTTTATTATAGGGTTGCTTAACTGTCCAAATATCAAGTATGTAGTTTTCTAAATGTCAAAATGTCCAAATGTCAATAAATTAAGATAAATATATTCGTATCTTTATTGACAAACGAAAGGTCTGATTGAGTACATTTCGGAGATATACACTTGTATATATGGATAAATATATAAACCACAAATATTTCATAAGATAACAGTAATAAAAATAATTGTAAATACTCGTACAATGTTCACTATCTGTAACGGCAGTCGTGTTTTTTATTTTTTTTTAATATGTTATTTGTGTGAACCTAATTTTCATATTATTACGCACTATTATTTGTATACATATTTATCTTCTTAAATTTAATATATTAATTTTGTTTATTACATGATATGTATATAAAGAAAAAATACTACAAGTTACGTAAACCAATCTATATTCTTTTACGATAAGCCTACCTTAATACAGGCAACGCCTAGTTAGGATGGCTTTGAAACTAAAATATGAAATGAAAAATACCTTATTTGTACTAAAAATAATCACAATGGTGAAGAAAATTTAAATTCTGTTTTAACTTAGTACAAACGGCGGGCTTATCGTATCGCGATTTCTTACAGCTAACCGTTGTAAAATTATATACAAGTAACAATAAGACAGCTCACATACATAAACATAAACACATATATACATATAAATATATACATATAAAATATATTTTTTATATATAATAATAGATACATATGAACTACAGATAAATAAAAATACCTACTTATATAAAATGATAAATATTACAAAGTTCTTATTAGACTATGCTATCGATAACAAAAGAAAGGGAAGGGAAGGGGGAAGAGGGAAAGGGTTGATGATTCGTTGATGTTTTGAGGGAGAAAATGTTCTCTCAGTAACGCCTTGAAGCAGGGCAACGAAGTTGCATGACGAATAGCATGGGGAAACTTGTTCGAATGTTAGACTTTATAGATTTAACTAGCTGACCCGTGCCCACTTCGTTGGGCGGTAAAACTTTTTACCTGTGATGAAATTATGAGTGTGGTTTGGTTAGTACTGAGTCCTATGATTTATTTCCTGACTGCCAAAAGAATGGTTATATTTTTACTGCATATGTATGTATGTATTTGCAAGCCAATTTGTCTATATTACCGTTATTTGTGAGTGTTTTCTTTTGAGTGTCTTATTTGTGAGTGTCTCATCTCTTTAACCATTTATGCAGTAAAAGTGAAATTATATGCAGTAGAAAGGAAAAGTTGTTTTAAACACTTGAGACGATAAATTTACTTATTCTGATAATAATTCATAATTGTTGATAATATGACCAATAAACATGACCTAACGATGTAAATTATTTTTTTTATTTGAAAAACTACTTTTTGTGACTTAAATATAAAAGTTAAACATATGTTGTCGCTAACTTTTTTGTAGGCATTATCAAGCTCTACAACTTTTCTCTAGAACTTTTCTTTCATATATCTCTCATCGTTAAGGCAGCGTTAGTTAGAAACATATTCGTTCGACCGTTTTTTCCGAATTACTTTGGAAATCCGACTACCACGAAAAAGTCTTATCGTTTATCGGATTAATATAGCCTATGACACTCACAAATAACGTGCCTTTCTATTGGATTTTCAAAATCGGTTCAGTAGATCCAGATATTACTTCCTACAACGTCACAAACTTTACCTCTTTATAATATTAGTATAGATAAAGCATTTTGAATTTGAATTTGAATTTGATTATATTTTTCGAGAATCTTGCATATTTTCGTTCTAGGTGGCAGGTTTCCAGCTAGTTCGAGCATATTTCTCAGTATCTTTTTTCGTAATTTCTAGGAATTAAATTGTATTATTCTTCATATTAAATATCAATGCAGTGTTTAAAATCCTTTTCTAATCAGTGTATGTGAAAATGTTTTGTAGCAAGAACCCTTACTCAAAAGGTACGGAATCCTCGCTGAACAGTTAAACCTCGCACTTAACCCTTTTTATTTTTTTTATTCTAGTCATTTCTTCTTATCTGTGCAAACACGCTGGAAATCGCTATGGATATGGACCACGAAGAATACAGGCGCAGGGGTAAGTTATGCCTACATTCTATTTTTGGTTGCGTTTAATTTCATAAATATTATAGAATCGTAGAATCGGTTTCCTTACTTCAACGAGGTGGATAAAAACAGAAGCCATTCCATGCACCAGGCAGTTTTAACGACTATAGTCCCCTTTTTAAAAGAGATAACCCTTCGGCTACGTAACGACCAAATTTGATTTCTCATCAGGACTCCATTGACTACGTAACGACCAATATTGGCGGCTTGATCCCGGATCGCACACTAATATTATTTTCTAATTCGAACGCATCCAAATATCTCACTATTACCATAGATACATAGATGGCCGCTAGAATAATTTCAAGCGTAATTTCGCGGATATTTCTGGTAAAATTACATTGTCAAATATCATCATTTTTTTTTCGAGAAATTATCAAAATTTTTATTGGTTTTTATGAGCTAATATCTAAATATTTTTGTACATAAATAAGCAAAACAAAATATTAACTTTGATAGAGAATCTAATAAAGATTACGATAGCATTTACAATTTCTAAATAGGGTACCGTATTTTTCCGTAAGACAAGTACAAGTTAGAAATGCTGAGTTTTTTTCACTTTTTCGACTTTCTCATATTTATTCATAATTATATAATGGTTTTACAAAATGAGATTTCAATATTCTATATACTAAATTTCATTGCAAAGTTATTATTTTTATGATTGCTATAGTAGTTCCATAGTTATAGTACTTTTTGTCGAGCGCGGCGATATTACAAGAAATTCCAATAAATTGCCGCGGTCCGCCATGAAATTCTGCCGCTACTCGAAGGGTTAATAATCATTATCATCATCATCAGCCGGTAGACATCCACTGTTGGACATAGGCCTCCCCATAGAATGCCATGACGAGCGGTCCTGAGCTTATGGGTGCCCCTAAAATATTATTCAGGCAGATTTAATGAAATAATTAGGATTCTATCATAATTAGTTTGACCATTAAGCTTGACAAGTTTATTTAAGTTTACCCGAAATTTATGTACTCGTAGTTGATGAAAAAATATAAACTTTTTCCAAAAGGGTTTTTCTTATTCAGCAATTTTGAGAAAAAGCCCCTTTAATTGAAAAATTGCCTATGTAATAATAATAAATAAACAAACTTGATAAAATGCATTTCGATATTAGAAAGATTGTTTCTGCTTCCAACGTTAAAAAATCGATTTCACCCTCTTAGGCGACAGTGCAAACTGCAATTCAATCACTGACTTCAAATTTATTGTCAGTCCTCACAGTTGGACAATAAAAGACGAGTGCCTATTTCCCGACAACAGATGGTGCTACTGTCATTGTGAGTTTTCTCGAACGGTTTGCGTCTTTGCTGAGCTCCCTTTGTGGCTCGTAAGAAACAGAATATAAATAAAAGAAGAGAGTAATTACATTTTAGATTGAGTTACGTACTAACAGTCCGGAGTGAATACTACATACAGATGTGCTCACGCTAGGTACATTCTTCACAACACTGTCACAACACTGCGCCATCTTTTGGCAGATTTGAAAATCAAATATTGTGGTATTGTCAATGTCAACTCAAGTATTTTTTTTCTTGAAAAAAAAGTGACCTATGCTGCTTTGTAAGAAATATTGACCAAGCAAGAGTTTAAAAAAATCCTTTCAATTGACAATGAGTAAACAAAGAATGAGTAATAAGTTATTAGTAAACACAATAATATTTAGAAAACAAGCTTTTATTAAAATACTCTGCCCTGAGACAGCCCTAGGCGCAGCAGCATTGTCATAGTGGAACTTAGAACGAACTATCATAATTGAATGCTATACAGAATTTAGAGTTTGTGCTGTTGACCGTTGAGGTCCCCTCGTTGGAAGCCAACCCTGGGTGCAGCAGCCCTATCGCGGTGAAACTTACAACAGGCTATTATAATTGAATACGTATACAAAATTTCGTGTCTGTGATGTTAACTTTTGAGAAGTCCCCTCGTCGGGAGTCAACCATGGGCTCAGCAGCCATGTCATGATGAAACTTAGAACAGGCTATCTTAATTGAATGCGTCTACAAAATTTCGTATCTGTGCTGTTGACCGTTGAGAAGACCCTCGTCGGAAGACTTTTTATATTTTTTAACTGAATTTTTCATTGTAATCTTTTATATAACTCCATTTTCCCCTTAATTTTAGTTGTACGAATATTCTTTTTTTAACCGACGTCAAAAAAAGAGAAGGTTATCAAATCGGTCGAATCTTTTGTTTTTTTAAATGTTTGTTACCTCAGAACTCTGCCATTTACAAACCGATTTGGTTTTTTTATTTTATTTGAAAAAATATACTTACAGAATGGTTCCATTTTTATAAAAATCCTGTTCTGATGATGGGATTCATGAGGAATTTAGGGAACTACTCAAATATTATCCGAAATTGAAAATTTACATGTTTGTTCAATTCCGATGACAATTCATTTATTTTATTGTAATCATGACGTGATTCTACACCCTGGGTTGGCTCCCGACGAGAGTACTCCTCAACGGTCAACAGCACAGACCCCAAATTTTGTTTACTCATTCAGTTATGATAGCCCGTTCTAAGTTTTATCATGACATGGCTTCTGCACTCAGGGTTGGCTCCCGACGAGGTAACGATAAATTTACTTATTTTGATAAGAATTCATAATTGTTGATAATAATATTTGTTGATAACAGTATTTGATAACAGTATTGATAAGTAGCCGCTATACTGCTATACCACGAACGCCACCATATTGACCATCTGTGCAGATTAATTTATAGAGCTGTCGACTACAATGGGCGAACCCTTCACCTCAGGAAGTTTTAACGATGTTGATCGTTCTGTCTCCCATGAGGTGAGCGCAGAAGACTTAGGACAAAACAGCCCACCGTCAAGTTCCGCCACATGCCCAAGAGAATCCAACGCCATACCGCGAGATTTTTTTTTTTTTTTTTTAATAAATTTATTCTTAGAAAAAGATACATTTTTTAAAATATTACAATCTCGCCAAACTGGTATACAGTTTGTTGGCGAGACAAACTCTTATTTTTCTAGTCTTACACTTCTAATTTTGTGATACAAAAATACATTATTAAAATATAAAAAAACAATGCACAGCAGTATTACTACTGGTCTTACTACAGGCTTAAATTAGGCCAGTATTACTACAAGCTTAAATTATAGAAACGTATAACAAATTTACTTATTACCACTAATTTCACTATAAACATCCAACAGGTAGCTTTTTAATCTCTTTTTAAACATCTGTTTGCTCACGCTTACACAGTCTTCCTTAGATACAATAGTATTAAAGATTCTTGGAATGAGGTACTTTAACGTCCTTTCACCATAGTAGTGGTTTGCTCTTGGTTCTTCAAATCTTTTACGGACTTTTTCTCTAACATTCCTTTTGTACTGTATTGGTATTTTATATTCTGAATTTCTAAAATGCTCCATTGCTAGTAAGAATGTAATTTTTTCATGTATGGGTAATATATCGCATCGCTTAAACAACAAGTTATAGTTCTTTTTACATTGTGTTAACACGTTTTTATTTACTAAAAGTTTTATCATTCTACGTTGCAAATTAAATATTTTATCTATATATGTGCGAAAAGTATGACCAAATGAAGTGAGAGCATAGCTCAGTACCTACTGCATCAGCGAGGGCATGATATACTAAGCGTAATGTTGGTTTATCTACAATATACTGAAGGTGATTAAACTTATATAGCATCCATCTCAATTTATTACCTATATTATTCACGTGCAAGCCCCAATTCATGTTACAATCTATCGTTAGACCCAGATATTTATACTCTTTTACAAATTCATTTTTTTTACAGTCAGTACAATTTATTTTAAATTTATGCAGACATTCATATGAGTGACCAGTTATATTAATGCTATTCCTTGGTTTTTGGATATACGGTGAATGTTCAAGCATACATTTTGTTTTGCTTATATTTAGTATTATGCCGTTGTCGTGGGACCATTTTAACACATTTTCAAGGTTAGTCACCCAGCGGGCTGACGCTCGCGCCTTTAGGTACTACCAGTTGCAACCAGATTCCTCTGGTTTCCCGAATGGTTACGGGTTCGAGGTCGCTTGCGCAGTGATACGGCGTTTGCCGAATCTATCGCGGACCACGGCGTCCTTTATCCGGCTTTCACCCGGAATCGGGTAGCCGATTGGCCATTTCGAGAGCTGTCGCCGTAAGGTGAGCAACTACCCCCGCTCTATAGGAGACAGTACTGTTTCCAGACTCCCCAGACTGTTAGTCAGAATGCACAATCGATTGGCTGACGCCGCACTATGCGCAAACAGTCCAGGATCGCCAGATTGACTCTTGAGGAAGCTAGCCCTCAGGCTAGAGTCTTGCCCGGGCTCGCACTTTATGCGTGTAGGCTGCCGGATAATTGCTGACCCGTGAGTTTGACCGACCTATGTGTAAGGATCGGTTAAACTCACGAGTCAACACCCATCCGGCAGTCTCTACGCAGAAGTGCAAGTCCGGCTCTGCTGGATGGTTTGCGTTCCGTACGTCAGCCAATCGATGGTGCATTCCGACTAATGGCCAGGGGAGCCTGGAAACGGCTTTGTTCCATATAAAGCGGGGTTGTTGTTAACCTTACGGCAACTGCTCTTTAAAACGACCAATCGGTTATCCGATACCGGGTGAACAGCCAGGCAAGGATGCCGTGGTCCGCGTTAGATTCGGTAAACACCGCACGTAAGGGAGAGGATCGCGCAAACGTCAGTCCGGAGGTCGGAGAGGCCTGCCATAATTGGTAGCGTGGGCGCTTCGTCTGTCCGCTGCGGGCAGTAAAGTTTGGTCTCACGCGGGCTAGTTGGCGGAGCTAGATAGTGAATTGTCATTGCCCAAGTCTTCTACGCTCATCCCAAGGCTGAAAGAATGATCACATATCGTATTACCAGCCTGGGGTGACGGGATCACTCGTTGTAGTCGATACCGCCCATCTGTTAAATCGTAGTACGATATAAATGAGCAATCTATTACCCTATATAATCAATGATAATACTAAAAAAATAACACATAATCATCATCTTCAGTTAGCGAACGAAACAACGAAATATATTATAACATCCTTGTTAGTCAGGGATTGCACGCGTGGATTTGCTTCATATGTTAGTTTATCGAGTCACCTCCTATCGTTTTATGTAAAGTGATTCTAATAAAGTCCGTGACGCCATAAAACGTATCAGAATCAAATAAAGCTGGGTGTTTGTATCAATAATGTTGGGAATGAACCGTTTCCTTTCCAATATCCCCCTCTGCCATGACATAAATAGGACATTTCGTGCAGCACAAAGTCTATATTGAAATCGCATCAGAATTGTAAACTGTTCCGTTCAACAAATTCGCTCGATAATTTACATTTGAGCTTTTCCATATATCGAGACCATTGGTTCTACCATATGTGGTATTAAGTTCCGCTACTCCATAGAACGATTTGGCAACACTTACAACGCGGCGAAACGCAGGTGGCGCTGATGGCATTGACGGCCAAACTAATAGCAATTTGCCAATTTTTTTTTAAGGGTGATTATCTGAACCAATTTTTTTTTATTAATCTGCTACTAATTTAGATACGAATAAAAAAAAATGTACTGTTTTATCAGTTTTAAATGAAGTTAATGGAGTTTAAAGCCATGGAAATGAAAAATTTCGCCATATTACAAAAAAAATCATTAAAAAAAAATTGTGAGGCCTAGGTTAAATTTTTGGGGCCAAGCGTGTAGGTGAGGGCCTCACTTGTCCGTCATAATCGTATGTACAACCGTCTGTCGAACACCCTGTATATTAAATCTTAAGGACTTATTCTTTCTTTTCTTACTTATAACATTATTTTTCTCTTTATTTAATATTTAGTCTTCTGTTTGTCATACTCTAATTAATGGATTGCTATGTTCCATGCAATGCCGATTTTATAATAGAATTGCTTTTTTTTTATTGGACCACATTTTAGGGCAATTTAGTTTTATGATCATTTTACAAAAACTTTCCCATAATTGTTTGTAATATTAGAGTCCTGTCCACTCTAGAACGGGCTAGTCCCAGTTATGTGTCAGAATCAAATAAGCAAAAGGTTAAGGTTGTGCCATTCGGTTCCTGTTATTTTTGTAAGCAAAGTCAATGCTTTATGTATTTTTTTATTTGTTGTACGGGGGTTTTCTAAGGTCATTATGAGCCTTGTAACACTGCGACCATTGCTGATCTATTGTGTTCGCCGCCTACTATAGTTGTGAGCTAAGCCTCATCAGCGGGCTTTTGGCGCCAGATTGTTTTACCTCCTTATGCTGGAGGTAATGATTAACCAAATGGGTGTATGTTTTAGGCATCAGTGAGCCACACTGGTACACGAGGTGCAGGGGAGTGTCCTCTGCCCCTTGGCAGAACCTGCATATTTTTGTGTCTCGGAGCTTGAGGTTGTGCATCCGTTTGTTCGGGCCACAATGCCCCGCGTGTGCCCTCTACAGTATGAGTAGATTATTCCTATTTAGCAATAAGGCCTTACGGGGCCGTCTTACGTTCGTAAGCCTTAATTAGCGGTTTGGAATGATTCAACCCTGGCGTGTTGTTCCAGTGGTTGACGCATTATTCTAAACATATTTGTTTGAGCATTCGGTTTGCAAGGCTTTTTGGTACACCACAGCAAGGTTCAGGGCCGTATAACGTTCGCTTTTCTCCCGTCTTAGCAAGTTCGTCGGCTTTTTCATTTCCTCGATTCCTGCATGGTTGGGAACACATCTTAGAATTACCCTGTTTTTTCGCCCATGGAATTTAGTAGTGATACGCAATTTTTCACTAGCTTTGAATTAATGGTATTCGAGGTTAGTGCCATAAGAGCTGCCTTGCTATCCGAGTGGATATAGATACGGTGGTTAGCGTAGTTCCTATGGAGGTTGATATCCGCATATTCAATAATGGCGTATACCTCCGCTTGGAATATGGAGGTGCATTTTCCCAAGTTTACAATTCTTTCGAAGTTTGGTACTCTCCATATATACCGCAGCCTACGTCAAATCCCGATTTGAACCCATGTTTTATGTAATGAATTCTTATATAAATAAATAAATAAAATGTCAGCTGCGCCTGCCAGTATTTATTTTTATACGGTTCCGATGGGTTTGTAGCTCATTATCATTTTTTTTAACTCGTACATGTTTGATTCTAGCCAAGAAAATGGTGGACTACATCGTCGAGTATATCCAGACGGTCCGGGAGAGACCTATCTATCCATTTGTGAAACCCGGATATCTTCATAGGCTTACTTCTGACCAGGCTCCTGAACATGGCGAACCGTTTGACGATATACTGTCTGATATTGAACGAGTCATCATGCCTGGGGTAAGTTTTACGTGTCCATTTTTATTATAATATTTAGATACTTGATTCGGAAATCACAACCAGAACGTCTAATTTTTATTAGAACTATAGCGTAATAGCTGGGTGATTTTTTTGAGCATGCCAATACTTTCAAATGGGAATAACATTAAAATGTAACTTTCAGGTACCTCATTTTAGTTCTTATTGTTTAATAATATTATGAATTTAATATTTAATATGTAGATTACAATGTGTAACGTAACATACCTGACCATATACATACGTTGTTTTTTTTTCGTTTTGTTTTGATACTTTCTATTGTGTGATTATTTTTTGTATAAAGTGCCTAAGATGACTATTAATATTCTTATAATAATTACCTATTTTATATGTATACTCATGTACATGGATTCAGATCTTTTTTTTATTATTTTATTTGTCTGCCGTGTAAAGCCGACTTTAGTCAACGCTAATGTCGATTTAATATTTATGATTTAATAGCTTTATATCTACTAATATTAATATATTACTAGCAACTGTCGAATTTTAATATGCGATAATTAGATTTAATTGATAATTCATGCTTTTATTCTGAATGAATAAATTGAATACTGAATACTGAATACTAATTTTTAAAAAAAACATAGCAAAAAACTTAGCCTATTACGAACACTCTCGCGATCCAATCGTATTCGCAATTGCTCCAGCTTTTTTATAAAGGGGAGAGCAGGTATGCTTCGTACACGGGGAACATTCGTACAGTGGAGAAATCTACGCTATCCAATACATTGACCTGTTCGCGTTTGTGTCACGCAAACAAACGCGAACACTTCAATGTATTGGATAGCTTAGATTTCTACACTGTACGAATGCTCCCCGTGTACGAAGCCTACCTACTTTCTCCAGATCGTTTTTTTGCAGCTATAGGAGAATAGACGAACTCCTACCCAATTCTTTACATAATATCAACAAGAGTCTGGTAATATTTATTCGTTTATTATCGCAACAAAACAAATGTAGAATTCAGCATCCTGACAATACTTTAATTCTAGCATAACAAAATATACCTACACAATATACAGAATTAAAAATAAATTAAGAGTTAAAAAAAAACAATGTATAAAAATACAATGAAATCGGAATTAAACCACGTCAAAAATCAAAATGTTAGGAAACTGAAGAAATCAACCATTACATGGTGTAAAATATTAAAACGTTAGTGTTAAATTAAAATGATAATTTAAAAATATCCAAACCAAAATATTAAATCCACGACACGCAAAACCTCGGTTGAACAAATAAAACATTCCAGAACAAAAAATAAAAAAAACAACCATTTCATCGTCTAAATATTAAAACGAGAAATAAAAATATTCCTATTAGAAATATCAAATAGACGACCAGCTATCAGAAAAATAAAAATTGGTAGAATAGAAATAAAAAATCTAATAAATAATCTAGCAGTAAAATAAATTAAAGAAAAAATAAGTATATTCATAGACCATGTCACAAAATGAGTTGTCAATAAAATACAAATATTGAGTAATAGAGTTAACATTAAAATATTTATATAAAAAAAAATCGAATAAAATTAAAAAAATAATAATAATTACCACCATTACATAGGTACCTACGTTGTCTAAATTTCAAAATGAGGAAATAAAAATATATAAAATAGAAGTATCAAATTGACGACCAGCTACAAAAAAATTATATATATATAAAAGAAATTAAAAATCTAGTAAATAATCTAGCAATAAAAAAAAAAATAAAAAAAACTTTATTCTTAAGAAAAGGCGAGCTTATTGCCTGCAGGCAATATTTTAGAGCTAACCTATACTATTGTATGAACATTATTTGCGAGTAGACTACATAACTTAACCTATATAAAGAGTATGACAAATAAAATAAAAGAGGATAGAAAGAAATATATACTTAACTCTTTGTGGGCACAGGTTTGCCACATCAAAATAATCTAACACCTATAAGGACGCCAATGTTTTAAAAGGAGGGGAATGGGAGAGGAAAGGAAATTTATCTGGAAAATTTCAAATGCTCTCTTAGTCTGTTTTTAAAAGTTGTTATGCTCGGCGCGGTTGTCACATTTTTCGGCAAAACATTCCAAAGACAGGCTCCGTGCACGGTGAAAGAGAATGAGAAGAAGACACTGCTGTGACTAGGGATAGAGAGTAGCAGGTTGTCTTTTGATCTCAGAGGGCGTCCATGAGCCGATAGTGAAAGTAAAAAAAATAAATAAATCAGTTGTCGATAAAATAAAAATGTTGAAAATAAAGTTAGAATTAAAATGTCAAAAATAAAATAAATAAAGTAGTCCATTGTGTATACAGATACCTATATATTTTTTATGTATAAATATACATCTGTGCCATATGAATATTTCTGTTATAAATATTTTTTGATTTGTTTTTTTAAAATTTTAATTGTATTTATGAGTATCCTTATTAATTCTTCTGGCAACTTGATTTCGAATGTTATACTTTTATATTTTGTTTTAAATTGTTAAATTTGTTGATATATATATATATAGGTAGACATCGACATGTGCATCATGATGATACGTCGATACGAATAACATGTGTATATTTAAATGTTTAGGTGACACACTGGCAAAGTCCCAACATGCACGCATACTACCCTGCTATATCCTCATATCCTGCTATGCTGGCAGAAATGCTGTCGGATGCTCTCAACAGCAACGGATTCACATGGGTAAGCTGAAACTATTGATACCGCGACAGAGCTGCTGCACTCAGTGTTGACTTCCAACGAGGGGACTCCTCAACGGTCGATAGCACATAAACGAAATTTTGTATACGCATTTAATTACATATAATATATCGTTCTAAGTTACACTATGCCGGCTGCTGCACTCAGGGTTGGTTCGGGACAGGGGACAATGGGTTTTTACTATTAACTTATTTGCAATTTAATAGTAGATTGTATCACAAGCGAGCAAAATAATATTTTTACGGCGAGGGCGCTTGTTTGAATCCAGAGCGAAGCGAGGGATTAGAAAGTTAGTAGAATCTTGAACGTAGCGAGGGATTCAAAAAAGCGCCCGAGCCAAAAATATTTTGCGCCCGAGGGATACACTCTACTTTTCATCACCCTCTATGAGAAAATACATGAATGAAAATACATCTATGAGAAAACTTGGATGATTTACTGTTAGTAAAGCTGAGAGACACAAAAACAAAAATTGAACGATCATTCGTAATCCGAGGAGAATACAAAACTATTGTACAAAAATACCTGAACCTGCGTCCTGCTGGTATGAACAGCAATCCCTGCAAACCTGACTGGTTTACTGGTATAACTTGTCAAAAAATTGTCGAAAACGCGGGCGACAAAAACAATTGACGTCCGCGCGTTTTTAATTTCATTTGTTTTTTTTTATTCAGCCGGCGGCGCGACTAAGGGCCGTCGTACCAGCCAGTTTTTATTCAAACAATATTTGCGTTCGATTTCTTCGGCGCTGAAGACTAAGATGTTCCAAATTCAAAAAGTGCGCCGCAAAGATAATTGCGGCGCACTTATAAAGTTTCTTATAGAAAACACCACTTTTGGGCGCACTTAAAGGCGAACCAAGTCGTCCTTTTCGAATAGATGGGATGAAAAGAAATGTTATAGTTGCAATTTAAAGAAATGTTAGCTTATTTACATTTAAATATCCAAATTTGAGTTCAATATTAAGTTTAAATAGAAAGCCGCTGAGGAAAGCAGGGAACCGGAAGTGATTACGAAATAGGAGTTGGACGATGGTGTATGGATAATATAGATATATAATACAAATATGTTGTATAGTGAATATAATGGATATAGATATGTATAGTAGGTACGGTTGTGTTGCATAATAAGTATATAAGTAAACTAGCTAACCCGTGCCCACTTTGTTGGGCGGTAAACATTTTTCTTTGTGATGAAATTATGAGTGTGGTTCGGCTAGTACTGTGTGCTATGATTTATTTCCTGACTGCCAAAAGGAGGGTTATATTTTTACTGCATATGTATGAATGTATGTATTTGCATGCCAATTTGACTGTATTACCGTTATTTGTGAGTGTCTTATCTCTTTAAACATTTACGCAGTAAAAGGGAAATTATATGCAGTAAAAGGGAAAAGTCTTTTGTTTTGAACACTTGAAACGATAAATGTACTTATTTTGATGAGAATTCATCATTGCTGATAATATGACCAATAAACATGACCTGACGATTTGAATTATTTTTTTTTAATATGAAAAACTACGTTTTGTGACTTAAATATAAAAGTTAGACATACGCTGTCGCTGACTTTTTTGTAGGCATTATCTAGCTCTACAACTTTTCCCTAGAACTCAATCATATATTTCTCATCGTTAAGGCAGCGTTCATAAGAAACCTTTTCATTCGACCGTTTTTTCTCCGACTTACTTTGCAAATCCGACTACCACGAAAAAGTCTTTCAATTTTTCGGATTAATATATTGCCTATGAGACTCACAAATAATGTGGCTTTCTATTGGTAAAAGAATTTTAAAAATCGGTTTAGTCGATCCAGAGATTACTCCCTACAACCTCACAAACTTTACCTCTTTATAATATTAGTATAGATGAGTTAGACTTAGGCACTAGCAAGCCCTTTAGGTGCAAATGATTTGATTAATTAATAAAATGGCGGAGAGCCTTTTAAAAAAATACTATATAATCGGACTTTAACTACTTCAAATTCTACTTCTACATAAATCTACTCAGATCTCCCATTGTCGTAAAAAAGAATTCGAAGAAAAAAATTCTGAAAGAGGACAGGGAATTCTTTGCTCGGAGTATATTGTTATCTGTCACACACAGACTGTGACAGGCAATTTTTCGGTCAATCAATGCAATAATTACAATTCGCTTAGATTTGTATGCCAGCGAAACGACATATATTGATATTATTCTCATGGTTTTAGGCATCATCTCCAGCTTGCACGGAACTGGAGATTCTCGCGACGAACATGTTGGGGAAAATGATGAATTTACCAGAGAAATTTCTCAATCTCAGCAAGGACAGCACTGGTGGCGGTGTTATTCAGGTATATTCCATTATATAATCCTTCATACAGGTCTATTGTATTTAGGGTCAATGATTTATAAAGAGTGTTGTATACAAGCAAAGCACAGCTCGCTTATTTATATGGGAATATGTACGGGAATGATCTAGAATACGCAGGAATCAAATATTACTAACTTTGTTGAATGAAAACGGATTCTTATCACGTGGAATTAGACGATAGTTTTTCCCAGTGTTTCGGAAAAGTTACAGTTGCCTTCTTCATGGGGACAATAAGAGCGCGACTATCGCGAACGCTGCGTGCCGGTACTCTGCTTTCATTGGGTTTTGGGGCGGGTATTTCAATTTCTACCGCCGCGACGCTAGTTGGCGCAGATCTTAGCCTCAATATACCGAATAGTAGGCGTTTTCTTGAGCGGCAGGGCGTTGCGGGGATAGAGTGTGTGGAAAGTGTGCAGAGGGATACCTCTCGGCAAACGCCGTTGGTTAGCGTTACGCGCGGGTAGATATTAGCAAATTTCTCGAACGTTTAAGTATCTGCGTCGGCGGAGAAGCGGCTATATGGCGGCCATATTCGAGCCCTTAGGACTCGTGACATTTTTGCCTCGATTTCAACTTTGTTCTAAAAGAAGCTACTGTCTGTATACTGTAGAGGGAGCTAATGGGCTCTGTTGCTGTTTGGCCACTAAGACCCATGTGTAGGGTCGGAAAAACGCACGGGTCAACACCCATCCGGCGGTTTCCACGTAGAAGTACGAGCCCTTGTAGGACTCTGGGCGGCGGGCCAATTCCCCCAAGGAGTCAACCTTCGGGCGCTCGGGGAGTCTGGAAATAGTACTATCTCCTATAGAGCGGGGGTAGTTGTTAACCTTACGGCAACTGCTCTTGAAACGATCAATCGGCTACCCGATACCGGGTGAACAGCCGGGCAATGGATGCCGTGGCCCGCGATAGATTCGGTAGACACCGTATTACCGCTACGTAAGGGGTATGACCGCGTAAGCGACCTCGAACCTGTACCAGTCGGGAGACCAGAGTAATCTGAGTCAAAGTGGAAGTAGCGGCGCGAGTGTCGGCCCGCTTGTTGATTGACCTGGTTGTCTCGGGGCAAGGCGTTGGCTTCTTACGGACGTGTGGCGTAAATAAAAAATTGTTTGTTTTCGTTTCAAGTGTTTTACGCTCACCTCACGGGAGTTAGTTAGTTAGTTAGTTGTACTGGGCGTTCCTCCGCAAGTCGACATCCAGTGTGCCTATTTTGCGTGTAACGGGGGTAGCGCTATTCCACCCACCCCAGCTCCTCGACGAAAGCCAGCAGGGCTTTCAGGTTTCCTGCTGCCTCGCGCAGGGTGCCTGGAGTCCCAAGGTGTTTTGTCCTGTATACTTCTACCTGTTTACAATCTAGCAGAATGTGTTTTGTGGTTTCTTCCGCCTCCATGCATGCTCTGCACATAGGGCTATTCGTTCCGCCCATGTTGAAGAGGTGTTTGTTTAGTGTGTTGTGTCCTGTTATCAGTCCCACTAGTTTGCGTAGTTGGGGCCTTTTTGTCCTTAGAAGTGTTTTGGTAAGTTTGTGGTTGTATTCCACTACTATTTCTTTGGTTTGTCTGCAGGTGTCTATCTCTTTCCAGTGTGTTTGATGTAGTTGTTTGTAGTGGTTGTCAAGTTGGTTGTTTATGTGCGAGTAGGGTAGGGGCACGATAGGTTCGGGTCCGTATGCCGGTGTGTCTGAGCCCTTACGGGCTAGTTCATCCGCAGCATCGTTTCCTCTTGAGTTACTGTGTCCCTTGATCCATTTCAGTGTCACCTTATTGCCTTTTCCGCATACCTCGAGGAGGCTTTGGTGGCATTCGTATATGAGCCCAGATGTAAATCTATCGCTTCCCAGTGCCTGTAGCACTGACCTGCTGTCCGATAGAATACATATGTTTTCGTGTTTTAGCTGCCGCTGTTTCACTGCGTTGCAAGCTTCTATTATTCCCATACATTCTGCTTGGAAAACTGTGTTGTGTGCTCCGAGTGGTTTGAAGATGTGTATGTTTAGGTCTTCCGAGAAGACACCACATCCTGTACCTTTGTTGGTTTTTGATCCATCTGTGTAGATTCTTAGGTCCGTTTGATTCAGTGCTTCTTTTGAGTCTTCTGTTAATGATATGGCATATTCTTTCCAGAAGATCATAGTTTTGGGTATTCTGTCGATTGCCGCTTCCAGCATTGGAAAACTTGACAGTATATTATCATATATATTCGTGTGCGGTGTTTTATATTTGGTCCATAAGTTTAGATTCTTTAGACGAAGAGCCGTTGCGGCTGCTTCTTTTTGTATATGTAGGTGTAGTGGTAGAAGCCCTAGCATGATTTCCAGCGCCGCTGTTGGAGTTGTTCTCATGCAGCCGGTCGCTGCTATACATGCTAGCCTTTGCATTTTCTGTAATTTGTTGATTGCAGTAGTGAGTTGGGTGCGGGGCCACCATACTACAGCTCCGTAGCTTATCATTGGTATTATTATCATTTTGTACAGCCACAGTATAATGTGTGGGGCTAGTCCCCATTTCTTGCCCACCATTCTTCGGCATTGCCAGAAGGCGACTGTTGCTTTGTTTAGTTTGTTGTCTAGGTGTTTATTCCAGTTTAGTTTTTCGTCCAAAGTTATTCCTAGGTACTTTACTTCTTTAGAGAGCGTTAGTCTGGATCCAAACAAGGTTGGCATTTTGTATGTACCCAATTTACGTTTATGTGTGAAGAGAATGGTGTCGGTCTTTTTTGGATTTACCGACAGGTCATTCTCCTTGCACCATTTCTCTATTATTTTCAAAGCTGTTTGTGTAAGGTCGCACAATGTGCTTGTTACTAGTCCGTTGATCATTATCACTAGATCATCTGCATATCCTATTGTTAGGAAATGATTGTTGTTTAGTTTTGTTATCAGGTCGTTTACTACCAGGTTCCATAGAAGTGGCGAGAGTACACCTCCTTGTGGGCATCCTCTCATCACGAGCGCCTGGTGATTTTGGTTTTCAGATAGCCTGATGATTCTCTTTCTTAGCATGTTCATTATCCATTCTGTAATCAATGGTTCGGTTTGATGTCTGTTTAGAGCTTGTTGAATGCTACTGAAATTTGTCTTGTCGAACGCTCCTTCTATGTCGATGAAGGTGCCTAGGCAGGAGTTTTTCCTTGCTAGTGCAGTTTCTATGTTGTTTACAACGGCATGGAGTGCTGACTCTGTCGATTTGCCTTGTGTGTATGCGTGTTGGTTCGGGTGGATGCCTATGTTTTTAAGTGCTGTGTCCTTCAGTTCTCTGTCGCATAGTCTTTCTAGTGTTTTTAGCATGAAGGAGGTAAGGCTAATAGGTCTGAAAGATTTCGGGTCTGTGTAATCAGTTTTCCCTGGTTTTGGTAGAAAGATCACCTTTACTTCTCTCCATTTCTGTGGGATGTATCTAAAGGCGATGCAGCTACATAGTATGCTTGCTAGTTGTTCGATAAGTTTGTCTCCTCCCCATTTTAGGAGGGCTGGGTATATTCCATCTAGTCCTGGTGATTTAAAGTTGTTGAAACTGTTCGTTGCCCAGGCTGTTTTGGTCCGTTCCGTTATATGTTCCGCTATCTTCCACTCGTTTTCGGTCGGATGATAGTTTTCTGTTTGTACGTCCCATTCTTGTTTGTCAACCACTCTGCAACCTGGGAAGTGCGTTTCCACCAGTAGACTTTCGGTCTCGGCCGGGTTACTGGTAGTGCTGTTGTCTTTCCTTCTCAGAGTGCCCAGTAATTGTTTTGGTTGATCTGCCATGATCTTCCTTGTTCTATTTGCTTGGGTAATTGTGGATATATTGTCGCAGAAGTTCCTCCATGAGGCTGATCTTCTGTGTCTTATTCTCCTTTTGTATTCTGATTTGGTTGTTTTGTATTTGTCCCAGTCTTCATCAGATTTTGTGTTCGTAGCTCTGTTTAGCTGTTTCCTCATTTTTGTTCTTAGGCGTTCCAACTCTGGACCCCACCAGCTACTGTTATTGCATTTTCCAGTAGTTGATGGTGTCGATAATGGGCATGTGTTTTCGTAGCAGTCAATTATGTTTTTTGTGAGTGACTTTACCTGTTCCTCTAACTCTACTGTGTTGTTTGGTCTGTGTGTTTTTGTGTTGCTTCCTATTTTACCTGCGAGAAGTTCCTTATACGCCTTGATGTCGGTGCGTCTTGGATTTCTTCTGGGTGTAGGTGTTTGTGTATCTGCTGTCAGATCATACCGAATCCATCTGTGGTCGGAGCACGATAGTTCATCCGACACCTGCCAGTTGGACACGTGTTGAGCTGCCAGTCCTGTGCTTAAGGTAATGTCAATTATAGTGTTACATCTACGAGTGACAAAAGTTGGTTTTGATCCTGTGTTGAGTATGTCTAGGTTAGTTGTCATAAGGTATTCAACAAGATCGTTACCCCTGTTGTTGTTTGTTTCCATTCCCCATAGGTTGTGGTGGCCATTGCAGTCCGCAGATATGACCAGTTCAAGCCCTGCACGTTCGCAGTAACGTACGAGGTTGTTCATTTCCGTAGGAGGTGGTTCGTCTTCTGCCGCCATGTAGACGGACGCGAGAACTATCTCCGGCAGTCTTGAGTTTTGTGTCGTTAGTAATTTTATGGCACACACGTCTCTGGAAATGAATTCAGTTAGTGGTTGTGCCATTATGTTTCGGGATATGTGTATACAGGTTCTAGGTTTGCTTTGTGTATTATAGAATATATTACCTCCGGTGTTGTTGAGTCCGTTTATGCGTGTGTTTCTGATCCACGGCTCTTGGATCAGGGCTATAGCGGTTGGGTTAACCTCCAGCCATTTCCGAAGTTGAGCCGTTGCAGATTCGCTGTGCTGGAGGTTAACCTGGAGGACCTTACAGAGGGAAGGAAGCATTGGAGGAATGCTTCTTTTCCCCTTGCCCCTTTAGGTCCAGGAGACTTATCCCCTTTGGTAGGCCCTCTTCGTCCTCGGAGTCCAGCAGTATGCCTTCCTCGACGTCGGATTCTGAGGGTTCGTCTGTCTCCATTGCAGAGGGTGCGGACTTTTTGGTGGACTCGCTTTCGCTCTTACCTCACGGGAGACAGAACGATCTAATATCGTTAAAACTTCCTGAGTTGACGGGTTAGCCCGTTGTAGTTGACAGCTCTAGTTGTCTGTAAACTGTGTCGTAGCGATGAAAGTTTCGTCGCGAATTTTGAAAATTGTCTGAAAGCTAAACAATATCCTGTGTAGAAATTACACAACAGAAATGTGTCATTGTTTGTATTTATAGGGTACCGAACAGTGACTTTAACGTGTTCATGTCTTGCCTCGAATCGATTATGGACAAACTCTCAAACTCCTCCAAGCAGATTGTGGTGTGTGGTGATTTTAACGTTAATATCATAGAAAACTCAGGCAATAGCAATAAGCTAAGAGACTCTTTTACATCATGTGGCTTTACAATGGAATTTAATACTCCAACCAGGATTAATGGACTCAGTGCGACCTGCATCGATAACATATTTTATAGAACGGCAAATTTTTGCTCTATTGATAATGTAATTATACCCTTTTCTGACCATAATGCTCAGATGATCCACTTAGAATCAAATTTGACGAACCCAAATAGTAAGCGTGTGTGGAAAAGACAATTCGGCTTTAACGCTATTAACTCATTTATTAGACTATTAACTAAAGAATGCTTTAACTACTGATTCATTAGACCCAAATTCTGACTATGACAATTTTATAAAAGTTTTTAATCATCATTTTGAAGCTTGCTTTCCCTCGAAATACAGACTAGTGTCAACAAAAGGCGGTACGCCTTCTTGGATTGATAATGAGCTTAGAAACGATCTAGGAAAACTTCAAATTCTACAGGATAATTTAAATCAAAACACAAATTCATTACTTAAGGACTATTATACGAACTGTAAACAAAAATATGACAAAGCAGTAGCAGCGGCTAAGAAAAATACTATAGAAGAAGAGATTAAGCAGTCGAATAACAAAACCAAAACTATGTGGAGTATCATCAATACAGAGGTGAGAAATATTTCAAGTAAGGCAAATGAACCTATTCAATTACTTCACAATGGTTCTAAAGTCTCTGATCCTACAGAAACTGCAAATATACTCAATGAATATTTTATAAACGCTGTTAAACGCATGACAAATTCTCCTAGTTTACCCTCTTCAACAATTGTAGGTGAGATACCAGCATCAATACTGTTGCATCCTATAACTTCCATTGAATTTGATAAGGCCTTGAATGGCATTAAAACGAAAACATCAATGGATATCTGGGCACACTCGATTAAATTAATAAAGAATATAGCACCGACGATTTCCAACACCTTGAGGTCTATTTTTAATAATTGTATGAAACAAGGTGTGTTCCCAAATCTAATGAAAATAGCAAAGATAGTACCAGTTTTTAAAAAAGGGAACAAAACTGATCCTGAAAATTACAGGCCATTGTCACTGCTTCCAGCTTTCTCCAAAATTTTCGAAAAAATTTTATATAACAGGCTATATCTATTCGCAAATAAATTCGATATACTAAATAAATATTAATATGGTTTTAGGAAGAATATGTCCACCACCTCGGCGATTTCGTAGCTGGTAAATTTCATTACCGACACTTTTGAAAATTCTTTCCAACCCGTGGCAGTTTTTTGTGATCTATCTAAAGCGTTCAATTCGGTTGACCACGAAATACTGCTCAATAAATTAAACAGTTATGGGATTCGGGGCAAAGCCAATAACATGATGAAAGCCTACTTAACAGGCAGGTCACAGGTAGTAGAAATAGATGGATTTAGATCTACACCTCAACCGATATCCTGCGGAGTTCCCCAGGGATCGATTCTTGGTCCATTATTATTTTTATTTTTTATTAATGATATAGGCAATTGCTTGCCAGCCTACACCAAAACCTTACTCTATGCGGATGATACAAGTTTCCTGTTTCACGATAACAATCTTAACGACCTAATGACCAATGCCAATCATGCGTTAAACCTAGCAAGTTCATGTTTCACAGAGAATAATCTCTTGCTTAATGCAAAAAAACCGTAACTATGCACTTCTACTCAAAATATAAATCGTCTGCTATACCATTTAATATAACTCTAGACAACAGTACCTACTCTAGAATTAAGCAAATCGACAAATTTCCTAGATATCATGATCGATCATCATCTTAGCTGGAACATCCATATTAATGAACTGTGTAGTGCGCTTTCTTCTGCAATATATGCGATAAAAAATATTAAATTCTTAGCTGGTGAAATCGCTGCATTAACTGCGTATCATGCCTGTTTCCATTCTAAAATGACTTATGGTATACTGATATGGGGGAATGCCACAGACAGTTCTAGGGTTTTCATTTTACAGAAAAGTGCACTAAGAGCAATTGCAGGAGTATCCCGTGACACGCACTGTGAACCATTTTTTCTTAAGTACAAAATACTGACTTTTACGTCTCAATATATTTTACAATGTCTACTATATGCTAAATCAAATATTAACGAACAAGAGGTAAACGGGAATATGCACTCCCACAATACACGCAGACGTGATGACGTTATCCTGCCTAAAGTACGCCTTACGCAGACACAAAAGTCCTTTGGATATTTGAGCTATAAGCTCTTTAACCAGCTACCACTCTCCACAAGAAAGATGGAAACAAAGGTGTTTAAAAGATTTATTAAACAAAAGCTACAATCCACACATGCTTTCTATAAGCTGGGTGTTTTTTTTGAGCATGCCAATTCCTTCAAATGGGAATAACATTAATAAGTAACTTTCAGGTACCTCATTTTAGTTCTTATTGTTTAAAATTAATATTATGAATTTAATATTTAATATGTAGACTACAATGTGTAATGTAACATACCTGATCATATACATACGTTGTTTTTTCCAATTTTGTTTGGATACTTCCTATTGTGTGATTATTTTTTGTATAAAGTGCTTGATGACTATTGATATTCTTATAATAATTATCTATTTTATATGTATACTCATATGGATTCAGCTCTATTTTTTTAAAATTTTATTTGTCTGCCGTGTAAAGCCGACTTTAGTCAAGGCTATTGTCGAATTAATATTTATGCTTTAATCGTTTTATATCTACATTTAAACTGACGAATTCTAATATGCGATAATTAGCTTTAATTCATAATTCATGCTTTTATTGTATATTCTGAATAAATAAGTTGAATACTGAATACTGAAATACTGAATTAAACAATCCAATGCAAAATTTGCCAAACATCTGGGAGGATAGGACATTACACCATAAGAAGAAGAATAATTCAAAATATGGTTTACCTAATTCTAGCGGCAACGTGGAGAATAAAAAATGGCAATATCTCGAAAAGAAGACGGCTCTTCAAGAATCGTCCACAGGATTGCCCATCACTAATAATACGAGATTTTTTGTATTATATTGCAAACATGACGTTGCGTTGTTTGGTGAGGAGATGTTATTTATTCCCTCGCAACTTGTATCGGTAAAACGAGATCGCATACAATGTATTATTCGTTTCTGTTGACTCAATTTGTTGCTGTTAAAAAACTTGTACAACGAAATATACAAAAAGGTTTATTTTTAGAGATATTACCTAGTAGTAGTTTGACACTCAAGACATTGGACTGGAGTGGCAAGGGAATCAACGTTGACGTGTATCTCAATCACCTACGCAACGCGGATGATATAGTTATAATCGCTGAATGTGCCGAAGACCTACAACTCATGCTGGAGCAACTATATCAAGCGTCCCTGCGAACGGGTCTTAAGATGAACATTGACAAGACAAAGGCTATGGCGAAAGCCGATCTCACACCGAATCCCATTTCATTGAATGGACAACCGCTGGAGCAGGTGCAGGAGTACACATACCTAGGACAGGTGATAAAGCTCGGCCGGGATTCGATGATGGCAGAGATAAAGCGAAGAAAACAATTGGGATGAGCAGCCTTCGGAAAGCTGAGCTTCGTGCTGAAGTCCAGAATTCCCCAATCGCTCAAGACAAAGGTGTATAATCAGTGCGTGTTACCGGCTATGACGTATGCTTTTGAGACATGGACACTGACTGCTGGGATGATCCACGAGCTTAAGGTGGTGCAGCGTAACATGGAGCGAGTCATGCTCGGCATATTGTTGCGCGATCGAGTCCGAAACGAGCTCATCAGACAGCGCACGAAGGTGGTCGACGTGGGTCAAAGAGTGGCCAAGCTGAAATGGGCTTGGGCCGGCCACGTGGCCCGACGACACGGAAGTGGAGACCCCCGCTAGGCAGAAGAAGTGTGGGCAGACCACAGGCCCGATGGTCCGATGACATCAAGGAGATAGCTGGACCAGTCTGGATGATGAAAACGGACAACAGATCCGGATGGAGAGTGATTGGAGAGGCGTATGCCCAACGGTGGGCGAATGCGCGCTGATCATGATGAAGAAGAAGTAGTTTAAAATTTTCATCTACTATGGGCGAACCCGCTAACCCAGGAAAACAACGTTACATAATCGTTCTTTCAACCGCGGGGTTAACGCAGAACTCAGGAACCAAGATAGTCTACCATTTAACGTCGCCAACAATCTTCTGAGAGTCCAATGCTTTACCGCGTGGCACTGGGAAATGAAAACAAACAGGCAGCCTCGCGCCCTTACTGCCAAATTTGGCCGGATTTCTCCGGCGTCCAGTCTGGTCGCGGATTCGGTCGCTTACACGGTCTCTGCCTAATGTAAGCGGTAATTCAGTTCAAATTTGTCGCTGACCGTGGCCCTCTTTTTCCGTCAATATCACACGGGATCGGGTAGTCAACGGGTCGTTTCAAGAGCAAAGCTCGGTTGACACGATAGGTTTCACGCACGAAGTGCATGCTGCCTTCTCGAACGAGAAAACTCGCTTTCGTGAAGCGTTCGTCAAAGAGTTTAGGATCAAATATTTAGGATCGTTGGTTACGGAAAAGAAAGTGGCATCGACAGCCGATGTCCATAGCCGGATCGGTCAGGCAACAACTACATTCGCCTCGCCAAAGTGGTGCATATGGAAGCGAATGAAACCATTCGTATGGAAGCATATGGAAGCGAATGAAACTTTTTCGCACCCGTGCGAGACGCCCCTCGAACGCCAACTAATAAGCAATGACGCCGTGTTCGTACAAGCATGCTAGCTATCGAGAGCCGACTACTCGATACGTGACTCCGTTCGAAAAGCATTTCTCATGCGTGAAATCGCATCGTGTCAACCTGGCTTAACTGACATCAGAGAAACCAAACAACTTAATATTTGCGGTATATCGATTCGAATTTATCGCGGACCGTGGCGTCTTTTGTCCGTCTACCACTCGGGATCGGTTGACCGGTTTCAAGAGCAGCTGACATCGGGTCATCAATCACCCCGCTTCTTATGAAACGAATAAGTCCCGGCGCGCACTTGCGGCCAACGAGATCTTAAGAAATGTATGGAATCGCCGGCAACCGCGCGCACTAGGCTGCGCGGCCAAAGTGCGCGCGCCAGCCGGCGATTCCATATATTTCGTAGTATCTCATTGGCCGCCGCCGCCAGACCGCAAGTGCGCGCCTAGGCTAATATCGTTTTCAGCTCCTCCACTTCCCGGTTAATAGCCGGAGTGCACAGTCGATTGGATGACGCCTCACGATGTGAAAACCACCCAGCAGCGCCCGAAGGTCAAACCCCAGAGGAACTGATCCCCCTGCCGTGACAGGGGCAACAGAGTCATTTCCAGGTTCGACCTTCTCTGAGGATGTTACTAAATGGGAATTGAGCCTTGAGCTAAGCCGATCAGTGATAACGAGCAGGTTTTAATGGACCAACTGCAAAGTAACCGTAAGTTGCGATTGTCTAGTAGCAATAGCTGCTGGGCAAACCACCTGTGACTTTTTCGTGGACAGGTAACAAATAATGAAAAGTCTAGTTTAACATAAAGCGCGCGATCAATAACGTGATGTAACCCTAGGTGATATCATACTAGTTGACCCGTGCCCACTTCGTTGGGCGGTAAAACTTTTTACTTGTGATGAAATTATGAATGTGGTTCGGTTAGTACTGAGTGCTATGATTTATTTCCTGACTGCCAAAATAAGGGTTATATTTTTACTGCATCTGTATGTATGTATTTGCATGCCAATTTGACTATATTACCGTTATTTGTGACTGTCTTCTTGTGAGTGTCTTATTTGTGAGTGTCTTATCTCTTTAAACATTAAAGCAGTAAAAGGGAAATTATATGCAGTAAAAAGGAAAAGTCTTTTGTTTTAAGCATTTAAGACGACAAATTTACTTATTTTAATATGAATTCATAATTGTTGATAATATGACCAATAAACATGACCTGATTTAAATATTTTTAAAAATATAAAATACTACTTTTTGTGACTTAAATATAAAAGTTAGACATATGCTGTCTCTGAGATTTTTGTAGGCATTATCAAGCTCTACAACTTTTCCCTAGAACTTAATCATATATCTCTCATCGTTAAGGCAGCGTTAGTTAGAAACGTTTTCGTTCGACCGTTTTTTCTCCGACTTTGCAAATCCGACTGCCACACAAAAGTCTTTTCACTTTTCGGGTTAATATAGAGCCTATGACACTCACAAATATCAAAATCGGTTAAGTAGATCCAGAGATTACTTCCTACAACCTCACAAACTTTACCTCTTTATAATATTAGTGTAGATTTGTGTGTAATGGGCATTTAATATGTCCAAATTATAAAGATTGATGTATATTTTCAGCGCAGTCAAATGTTACAAGATACAACTTAAATTTTCTCTTTTTCCATGCTAGACGACTACAAGTGAGGCCACACTTGTGACTTTACTAGCCGCTAGGACCAAATACATCAAATATCTACTGAAAGACAACGAGGATATGGCAGCTTCTGATGTGGTTGGTTACCTGGTAGCCTACTGTTCCGATCAAGCTCACTCTTCCGTGGAAAAAGCCGGCTTGATTGGTGAGATATTTACGAATTTATTATTACACTATCTGTTGCCCGCGGCTTCGCTTCTCGGAAAGTTTCAAATCCACTCTTACCACTGTAATAGGCAACCATTATGCGCTTGTTACCATATCCAAGAAAAAACCGAAGTCAAGTATCTGGGTGTCCTAATAGACTCTAAATTGAGCTGGGAAAACTAATTAATACAACTCTCTTCGAGGTCTCGTCACAATTGGAAGCAAGGGCGTGAGTGTCGGCCTGCCAGGTAACATTCCTCGCTATCTCGCAGTTAAGGCGTTGGCCTCTTACGGGCTTGTGACGTAGCTAGATGGTGGACTGTTTTGTCCCAAGTCTTCTACGCTCACTCCAGGGAGACAGAACGACTAATCGTTAAAACTTCCCGAGGTGACGGGCTCGCCCGCTGTAGTCGACAACCCAAGTTGTAGATGTACGCGTCTTGTTCCTCGCCAACCGCCGCCTTCCGCTGAACGCTGACCTTGCTGGGCCAGCAGCCGCCGCCGCCCTCTAGGTATTTCCGGTGTTACTAATTTCACAATATCTCTAAAATTTTACCACCTAAAGTAAATGTCGTACCTTAACCATCTTTACGAATCCTGCAATAAATTCGGGTTGACAATCAGCACGTCCAAGACCCAGGTAATGGCTCAGCCTCCGCGAGGAAGTCCACCTGAAAAACCTAACATTCGCCTGGGTAACGGTGTCTTAGAGGTAGTATCTAACTTTCGCTACCTTGGCGTGAGATTACGAATGATAACCGTCTGGACACTGAAATCCCAGTACGCATAGCCAGAGCTGCCTCCGCCTTCGGCAAACTAAACCAACGTGTCTGGATATCGCATGATCTGAAACTGCAAACAAAGCTGGCCGTCTACAAAGCGATTGTCCTACCCATATTGTTATATGCATCCGAAACATGGTGCCTCTACAGGAAAGATATTAAAAAATTAGACGTCTTCCACATGAGGTGTCTCCGAAACATCCTGAGGATAACATGGGAAGACCGTGTGTCAAACACAGAAGTGTTACGACGGACGAAAATGCAGGGCATGGAAGTTATGCTCATGAAAGCTCAGCTGAGGTGGTGTGGGCATGTAGTGCGTATGAAAGACGACCGCCTCCCGAAAGCCGTGTTTTATGCCCAACTCTCAAAAGGCGCACGCAAAGTCAGCGGACAGCACCTACGCTACAAAGATGTACCTATTAAAAAGGCACCTAACCGCCAGTGGTAGGTATTCCACCTGAGAGCTGGGAGAGGGCTGCTCACAAACGCAGCGAGTGGCGCTCCACGGTGACCACAAAAATTAAAGAGTTTGAGGAAGCCCGGCTTGTAAACCTCGACTCAAACCGCCAACAGCGCAAAACTCGTCCGAAGCCCACGTACACATACACTTACAACAACTGCGGGGAACTCTACTGTAGTCGTTGTAATCGGACCTTCAAAAACAAACTGGGATTTACGAGTCACTTCCGCGCGCATCTTCGAAGAAGTCCTGTCAATCAAGAGGTCGCCGTCGTCGGATCACGATGAGGAGGACATTATCATCATCAATTTCACAATATCTCTAAAATTTTACCACCTAAAGTAAATGGCTAATTTTATTTCTATTTAACACCCGCGATGACGATCAATTTATTTTAAAAAGGATTCCTTTTTTATTGGTAATGTTTTTAACAAACACTGCCTACTTGTTATTGAGACATAAAATCAGTTATTGTAACTTAAATATAAAAATTCGGTACCTGTCGCCGACTTTTTTATAGACCTTTTTGAGTCTGATTATCTTGTCATATATTGTTTTCACATATCAAACCGTTTCGTCAGCGCACGCCGATAAAGTAAGTCACCAGCTCATTTTTCTCCGACTTGATTTACAAATATCGTGATAGTCTATCACACTCGTCGATAATGGAGCTTTACATTAGTGATAGAATTTTTGAATTCCATTAGTGAAGAAATTTTGAACTTATAAACACACAAACTTACAAACATTACATTTTTTAAAATGTTAATGTTGATATAACTAGACATTGATTCGTTGACAGAAAAAAATATTAACAAGAAACTTTATTTGATTTCTAAAACATAGTTTTCGTTGTTAAGGACTGTACGTGTAAAAACTTTGATAACTTTTTAATTAATGCATATAGTTCTATTAAATAAAATTTAATGTAATCTTTAGATGTGACACAGTAGATGTAACACAACAAAAAAAAATACGTGTGGCACTCGGGGACGGCCGCGGTAAAGCTATTGCATAGCATTTTTTAACAACATTATGCAATTATAATTATTTATTTATATTATTTTTTCTGATATCAGATAACTGCGCTCTATCGGAAAACGTTGAAATTATTCCGAATCATTTGCGGCTGTGGGAGCAAATAATTTGGAATAATTTAAACGTCTTCCGATAGAGCGCCGCGCACGAATTTTATACGATAAAGCAAAAAAAACGGATATTATTCTTTGACTATTAGAAAAAAATCGTAAATAAAAAGATAGATAATTAAATTATCTTTAAAATAGTGCAGGTTTCATAATAATACGCCCGATAGTATTTGCGTAGTAGTTGTTTTTGTGTTCGATTAGACCTAATTTCACAAATTAATTACACTATGTAATATAAACAGAATCTAAAATATTCAAAGCTAATAATATTAGGAAAATGTTCTTGTTGAACATATATTTTTTTTGAATCGTTAGCAGTACTCGTTTAGACGTAATTATCAGTTTAAAAGTTTTAATATTCGTTAAGAAATTTCTTCATTCGGTTGCCGCGCTGGTCTACTAGGCCCGCGATGAAAGCTATGCAATAGCTTAAAAACTGATATCTATTTAGAAAAAAAAGTGCGTGTCAGCTCTGACTCGCAACTGGAGTTTACTGTTTAAGAGCGATTGTCTTTGAATATACAATAGGCAATAGGGATAAATAAACGAATCTGTTATAATACTGAAAGCATATATTATTAAAACATTATAATTTCATGCTTTATTATTCGATTCGAATCAAACATACTGTCGCCATCTATCGAGCGGTGCTCGAAATAAAACAGCTACCTGCCCTACATCACATCTGACCATTTCTATTTGTACGTAATTTCTAAACTCGTCGTTCTAGACTCCAGTATCAGCGAATTAAAAAACAAGGCTCTCTATATCTTTCTCGCTGCGCAATTTTCAAACGAACGTCGCGCATACTACTTATCATTTTTCTAAGATTACTGACATTAGGTACCTAAACGTTTCGATTTCACTACCCATGAAATTGCCGTACCTAGGGCTTCAAATCATATCGATGCTAAAGGAGTAAACTCAAAATGATCACATTTTTGTCATGCTTTTTTTCAAAAAAGGTGGATTTATTCAAAATAATGGCCTCATTACCATATTTTTTCGGTAAAAATTGTAATTCCTCACTTGATTAGGTACCTGACAAAAACAGCATTCTATGTCAAACACAACTTTTGCTAGGAATGGATAAAAGAAATACTATTTACGTGGTGCTTTCGTCATCTACGTCAAAGTATTGGTCAGATAGATAAGGTAGTAATAAAAATGTTGATATATTTGTTTTTGTTTATAGCTCTGGTCAAATTGCGCTTCGTGGAATCGGACGATAACTTTTCTATGCGTGGAGATCGGCTCGAAGAACTCATCGTCAAAGATATACTGAAGGGATTAGTACCAGCATGGGTAAGTAGATTTTTAGAATAATATGTTAACCCATATACCAGTGCTACTTTTAACCACACTAATAACCGGGGTGGTCTATTAGACCCCTATTATTTTTACGCGACTGCCCAACAAAATAACACGACTGCTATTGTGCCAAGCTGCACAATAGCATCATTTTCGAAAAAGACTAATTTCGATCAGTTAGAATCGCTTAATTTTTTTCAGGCGGCCTATTCGCATTATGTTCTGCCGCACGTGTCATAATTTGCGTCATAGAATTATCACACTGGCTCATAAACAAGGACTGAAAACAGCTGGTTCTATCCACGGTCGTTATTCTTAGCACTTGACAATTTTATTATTAGTTTATATGTGGAAGCACACGACTAATTCATCACCTTGACTCAAAGTTTCGAATGTTATTTTCCCAAGGATGAAAAGGGTATTTAATTTAATTTAATTTAAAGAAATAATCAAATATTAACATTTACAATTAAAAACATCAAATAATATGTAACTAAATTACTTGATCCACAGCAAGAAGGTCAATTCAATTTGTTTCGTACTTAGCCTAAACCGTTCTAGCGTGGCAACTTTACATCGAGCGATGCCGCTGAACGCAACCAACGAGTGAAGGGAAGACGGGTCGAACGCCGCCACTGAGACGTCAGATTAACATACGATCGGAGCGGACGGTCGATATCGTCGCCACCGCAATTCCTGCTTGTTATAAATATATTTCTCTCGCGTGTACTTTGTATCATGTAATGAGGTGCGGTCTCCTCGGACAACCTCTAAATGTCGCTGGTGGAGGATTGCAGGATTCCAGGTAAACGCCTTGTGAATGGTGGCACAGATTTATTGTCGATTTGGTACAATACAAAGTACACGCTAGCGAAATATATTTATAACAAGCAGGAATTGCGGTGGCGACGATATCGACCGTCCGCTCCGATCGTATGGTAATCTGACGTCTCAGTGGCGGCGTTCGACCCGTCTTCCCTTCACTCGTTGGTTGCGTTCAGCGGCATCGCTCGATGTAAAGTTGCCACGCTAGAACGGTTTAGGCTAAGTACGAAACACCGCCCCCTTTGAAATGCCAACATTTCAAAATATACAATTCAAACAAGCAATTCAAATTATCAAAATTTTCTACAAAATTTCAAAGCATTGCTTTAGCATCAAACAAAATTTTACTAACAATCTAAAGCTAAACAAAAACTCTAAAGCAAAAATACAAGCAAATTCATAACAAAAACTTTAGCAACTTTACAAAAACTTTAGCAAAAAAGCTCAAAATCAAAGATCTAAAGCAAAGTACATGCAAAATAACAACAAAAACTTTAGAAAATTGAATAAAATACATAAGCATTTTTCAAGACACAGGCAATGGACAGAGTTTCACAATTATTAAATGATGTTTACTGTCCGATGCCGCGTAACTAAGTAAAGGACTGTAATGTGTTCAGGGTCATCTATGTATATTTTCCGTTTTTACCGATTCTTCTAAACGTTTGAACCGATTTACAAGTGTGTGATATTGTTAGAATCGCTATGTCATCCAAAGTGTCATAGAGTACCTTAACCCTTCGAGTAGCGATTATAGTAGTTCCATAGTTATAGTATTTTTTTTCGAGCGCAGCGATATTGCAGGAAATTCCAATAAATTGCCGCGGTCTGCCATGAAATTATGCTGCTACTCGAAAGGTTAAAATTAATATTGCTGATACCCGTTAACGTAGCAGAAATTACAAGGAGTTACCATAACAACAGCGTAAAAAAATAAGGGCCTAGGGTAAAGGCCCAATCATTGGACCAGTGCCACAAATGGACCGGCGAAGTTTCTAAGAAACCACGTGTCCCCTAACGCGCTGAACTAGTTGCTATGGCGTCCGATAGTCCCCTCTACCCACTGCACGCTTCTCAGTGCCGCTCGCGCAGCGATCGAGGTAGGCCGTGCGTCCGAGTGTTCACGAGGCCGTCCATACAACGTCGATGTTCGAGAAACTTGAGCGTAAGTTTTACTTTATTCATTTTTTTTATATTGTTTTTGTTTTTATATTATTGATGATAAATCTTCTACCCAATGTGTATGTACTTTTTTCCATAAAGTTTTTGGATTAGTTGTTAAATAATCTTTTTTCGAAAAACGGCAATGGCACCTTTGTTGGACCACTTTAAAGGACTACCAATGGACCGGTCCAATGAAGGCTTATTATATATTACTTTTATACAAACTAGTAGTAATTTATAATTTTCTTGATTATCAGAATGTCAACGCGCGGCCCATACTACGCATGGAACGAGCCAAGTATGCGCCTGGCCCTTCTTGCACTTCGCAACAAAGAAGTTGGCCTAAACGCTGCCGTGCGTATGTTCGGCATCCCTAAGGCAACTCTTAAAAGACGCTTGGATGGGTGTAACAAGTATTCCAAAGAAGATATTAAGATTCCCGGATCATCTTCCGATTTGACAGCAGAGTTAGAACAAGAACTCGTAAAGCATGTGCTTGAATTAGAGGCATGTTTATTCGGGGTAACGAGAGATGATGTTTGCCACCTTGCTTTCAAACTCGCCAATAAGTGTAACATCAAACACAGATTCAACCAAGAAAAAGAAATGGCAGGCAAAAAATGGTTTGTTTCATTTATGAAAAGACACCCACAGTTATCTCTACGCCAGCCAAGGGCTACTTCTTTCAATCGAGCCACGGCATTCAACAAGAAATCTGTCAACGATTTTTTTGATAAACTAGAGAGCGTTCTAGAGAATCACAATATTAATGAGGCACAGAGAGTTTTTAATATGGATGAAACGGGCCTGTCTACTGTTCAGAAGAAACCACGAAAAATCCTTGCTAAAAAGGGCAAGCACCAAGTAGGCTCCATAACAAGCGGTGAGCGTGGAACCACAACAACAGCTGTATGTTGCGCTAGTGCTGCCGGTGCATTTATTCCACCATTGATAATATTTAAACGAAAACGAGCTCTGGTCGAACTTCAAGATGGAGCACCGCCCGGTACGACATTCGCTTACAATGAGAAAAGCGGTTATATAAATAAGGACATATTTTACTTGTGGCTGCGAAATTTCGTTGAAGCTGTAAAACCATCGCTGGATAAAAAAGTGCTTCTTATACTCGACGGACACTCCACCCACACCAAAAACCTTGAAGCACTAGTGTGGCGTCTTTCCAAGGTGTGGGGGCTTCCAAGATGTGGGGCCTTCCCACGCGTGGCCTACATACAGACTCAACCCTTCAGGTTGTAAGGCTAAAGGTGACGTCGTGCGGCGTTGTCGAAATCCTCGTTTTTAACGTCGCTCGGGTCGTGTTTAATCCGCTGTAGGTAGTATTTCCAGGATATGCACTCGAGGTTTGTATTGTTAATAAAAAAGATAATAATAATTTTTACGTTTTAACAAGCTTCTAAGCCATTAAAGTTTTATTTCCTATAAAATGTAGTCTATTACACTATTTACGAATTTACAGTAATTGCGTTTTTGCTTCAAAGCACGTACTAATAGTTCTACTTTAAATATGATCTCCGATATGATCTCCGACAAAGCACTGTTACAATATGATCTGCCCGGCACTTAAGTGTGATCTACCCGGCACTTAAATGTGATCTGCCCGCAAGGCACTGTTATTTGATCTGCCCGATGGCACTGTTATTTGATCTGCCCCGATATCGGCGGGTAACCGACCTTATATAGGTATGACCGCTGCGGCCGGCCCAGTGGTGGGGCGGGTTGCACCCCGCCTCGCCCGCGGGCGCCGACCGACGCGTTGTTATATGTCGTTTCCGTAAAGCTAATGTACTATAATATTGTATACTATTTTACTAAGTTAAGAGTGTACATATGACCTTAAACTCTAACTTATATTAACTTATGATTATTATATACATTTTAATAATCATATACTATTGCTATGTCCTATTTTAGGTTGAATTTAAATATTTTCACCATTTATTGGCCGATTTGGCTCGGACTTAGTCTAAAAATTAAATTAAATTATTCTAAACATTTAGACATTTTCATGGCAGCAATTTTGTGGATTTCTAGTGATCCAATATTTAAGCTGGCGCTTCCCAAAATATGAGTCATTCTTTGTACCTACCTGGCTGGCGGGGTGGGTCGATTTTACAATCGGCGACGGGTTGCTTAATCCTTTTGCCGGCGGTGTGTTTAGGGTGAGTTTTTATTACCCTTTTTAAATGCACGTGCTGGGATTTTTCCGACGTTTTCCTTTGTTCGCGAGCGAAGGTTATTTTCGGGTTGACGTGTAATTTCGAAATTTTAGCGTTTGCTTGTAAATATTCCACTTTTAGTTTAACATCCATTAGCTCCCGCTTTTAGTGGAGCTAATCCGGGTATACCTATATTGTGTGCTAAGTGCACTTACTGCCATAAATAATATTTTTAGGTTGGGGAATTTGAAGTGCACGGAATTGTAGGCATGACGACACATTATTTGTTGTGATGTTTATCATCATCATGCCTGCCCGTTATTTTATCTTTCTTCCCGCAACATGCCCCTCTCCGTGAGACAAGTGTTTCTCCTCACTCCTCCTCTTCGGGAGGTGAAATTGTTGTTCTCACTTCCTCTTGGTGGGGAGAATAGATAACTGCCACTTTATGTACTGGTCTTTTGTATGATTTTCCGCGACAGCAGATCGTTACTGAACGTACTTGCCTGTCGGGAGCGGTATGTACTTGCTCTATTCGCCCTCGGAGCCAAGTATTTCTGGGTAGGTCCGCGTCCACAAGGATGACTATGTCTCCTATCTGGACGGGTTTTACCGCGTCGTGCCATTTTGGTCTCTTCGCCAGCGTCGGGAGATATTCGCGTACGAATCTCGACCAAAAATGGTTTGCCATTATTTGGGCTATTTGCCACTGTTTTTTGAGGCAAAGATTGTCGCTGTCAATCACGCCTATGTTGAGTCGACCTGATGACGAACCAATCAAGAAGTGATTTGGCGTGAGACTTTCATCGTCTTGGCTGTCGAGTGAAACATGGGTTAACGGGCGAGAATTTACCGAATGTTCAGCCTCTGCCATTAATGTTAGTAATGTCTCGTCGCGAGGAGCTTTTTCCTTTAAAGTGATGGAGAGAGCTTTTTTTACGGATTGAATCAATCTCTCATAAAAACCTCCCATATGGGGGGCTGTCGGAGTGTTGAATCTCCACTCTATTTCCTTCATAGCGCATTGCGAACTTACGTCATCAAAATTGACATCTTGCAGTGCCCGTTTCAACTCGTTATTGCTCCCGTGAAAACTCGTTCCGTTATCGGAAAATATTACGGACGGTGTCCCTCTGCGTGCGCATAGTCGTTTTATTGCCATCATTGTGCTGTCCGTAGATAATGAATGGACGATTTCTATGTGGACGGCTCGACTACTCATACAACAGAAAAGCATACCGTACCGTTTTTCCCGGTGTCTTCCCACGGTGACTTCTATCGGCCCGAATATATCGGCTCCAATATTGGTAAACGGTCGTATGTGATGAGCCAATCTGATGTCCGGTAAGACCGCCATTTTGGGTGGAATTGGCTTCGCTCTGTCAATTTGACATTTTCGACAGTCGCGAGTGATTTTTCGAATCGCTCCCCGGAGTCGCAATATCCAATAACGCTGTCGTAGTTCATTACAAACCCATTCACGTCCTTTGTGACCGGCTTGCTCGTGCTGCCATCTCATTAATAACTGGGTGTAATGACTACGCGCGTCCAGTATTGCAGGTTGTTTTACCTCGGGGGCGACACCGGCTAAATTCTGTATGCGACCGCCTACTCGCAGGATCCTATTCGTATCCAGGTACGCATTTAGGTTTCTTATCCTGCTGTATTTTGGCAATTCTTTGTTAATTTCTAATAATGAAATTTCCTCGTTGAAATCTTGTTGCTGCGAAACCCGAATCAGGTAGAGGTCCGCGCAAGCAAGTTCTTGTGGGGTTAAATGTTTTGTTTTTTCGCCGCTGCGTTTGCAGCGTTGTACGAATCGAAATATCCATGCTACTGTACGACGTAACCGTTCTAGGCGTGAGAATCGTTTTGTCTCGATTAGGAAAATATTTTTTATCGAGGTCATTACATATACCGGTCGACGTTCTTCGTCCTGACCGTATTCTGACGATGGAGATTCATCGTCCGCGGGCCAGTGGTCGCTATTTTCCAGTAGGAATTCCGGTCCGTTTATCCATTTTTTTATTTGGTTTTCACCCATTTTAGTCGCCGTGTCCCGAGTTGCGTTATCCGCGGGATTCAATTTTGTGGGTACCCAACGCCATTGGCATGGTGTGGTAACCTGGTCAATTTCGCCAAGTCGGTGAGCTACAAACACGTTAAATTCACGTGGGTCACGTCTTATCCACGATAGTACGGTCTTGCTATCTGACCATAACGTTGTGGAGGAAAATTCCCAGGTGTGCTGCGATTTTATCAGCTCAGCTAATTTGCTGGCCATTGTAGCGGCTTGCAGCTCTAGTCTCGGTAGCGACATGGGTTTCAGCGGCGCTACTTTGTTTTTGCCGGCTATAAAGGCCGTGCTCGCGGTGCCGTTTTCATTTTCATAACGTAAATACGCTACCGCGGCATATACTCTTTCGCTCGCGTCCGCAAAAACATGCAATTGTACGTCACGGGCCAGTTTTCCTGTGTGCTGGTAGCTACGGTTTATAGTTACGAATTTTATTTTTCGCAACTCGGCCAACCAGACTTGCCACTTTTGACTGGCACCGTCGCTAATAATCTCGTCCCAGTCCGTCTTATCCAACCATATGGTTTGGAGTAAGATTTTCGCCTTTACTGTTAGTGGGCCCAAAATCCCGAGCGGATCAAAGGTGCTCATTATCACCGATAACGTTTGTCGCTTCGTCGGGGTTTTGCGACCACTCAGTAAGTCGGGATTAATTTTCTTGAGGTCAGTGTCGAATGAAAAGGTGTCGCGATGAGGCTCCCATATAAGTCCGAGAATCCTCTCACTCGCCTCGTCGGTACCGGCCAATTTTATTTTTGTTTGTGAACGTATATTATGTGGTACCTGCTCTAATATTTTTGGATCGTTACTCGTCCAGTTTACGATGTTAAAACCACCTTCCTGGTGAATTTTCGTAACGGTCGCGATCATTTTTTGGGCGGTTTCTACAGTATCCGTTGAATCTAGATAATCGTCCATATAGTGTTTGTTCACTATGGCGTCGACCGCTTCGGGATATTTTTTCCTGAATCTCTCCGCGTTTGTATTTTTTACAAAGAGTGCGGAGCACGGAGATGAGGTAGACCCGAAAAGGACTACATCCATGGAGTACTCGGATGGTTCCTCTTCTTGTTTTAGGTCGCGCCATAGGAAACGTTGACTTTGGGTGTCTTTTTCTGATAAATGAATTTGTAAAAACATCTCCTTTATGTCGCCCGCGAATCCGTAACGTCCTTGTCGGAATTTGAATAGGATTCCAATCAGAGAATTTAATAAATCGGGTCCTGATAATAGCTGGTCGTTTAGGCTTGTTCCCCCGGCTTTCGCGGCGCAGTCAAAAACGAGTCGCATTTTTCCTGGTTTATTTGGATTTTCAACCGGGAAGTGTGGGAGATACCAAATACGATTTCCAGGGGTGCGTAATTCCTCTGGACTTAATTTATGGGCATACCCTTTTTTCAGGAAATCCTTTATTGTGTCGCAATATTGAGTGGCCAACGGCTGATTTTTGAGTAGTTTGTTTTCTATGGATTTCAACCGTTTTTTAGCCATCTCGTGACTGGCTGGCATCGTCACCTTGTCGCTTTTCCAAAGCAGTCCGGTACTCCAACGATTGCCTTCTAGCTTCGTTGTCTCGTGAAGAAGCGTCTCGGCCCGCGCGTTTGTAACGGCCTTATGGGCGCGTATGTGCGTTCCTATTTCTTCTACTTCGAAATACGACCGGATGATGTCGTCCATCCTTTGGTTTGAGCCCGCATTCCGTAAGTGGTTTACGGCGCGGCAAGTAGCCAAATCACCGCCCTCCCCTCCCCCTAATGTCCACCCAAGTCGGCAATAGGTCGCTATCGGAGCGTTCGGGGGACCGGCTTTTATCGTTCTGGGAATGATTAAGTCATAATGATCTATTCCTATTAGAATTTGCGGTGCTCCTTCAAAGTCGCAAAACGGTATGTCGGCTAAATGAGGCCATTTATTTAGCATGGATTTAGCACAGAATTTTTGTGCTGGTAAATCCAGCTGTTTTATGGTCCTGGCGTTACGCAAATCATAATATTTTTTACCTTTCAGCGATCGGATCTTACAGTCTATTCGCTGCGTTTTCGCGTTCGCAACTGACATGCCCGAGGCGCCTACTAAATTTAAGGGGCTAATTTCCCCGTGTACTCCTATTTTATCCGTTATGCTCTGATCTATTAATGTGATTGAAGATCCTTCATCGCATAACGCTAGCGCTTTTATAACGCCTTTCGGCCCCCGTAGTTCCACGGGCGCTACCCTTAGAATCATTTTTTCTGATCCGTCCCACGTATTAGCTACCGTATTAGGGGTATTTTGGTCGTCGTTTGAGGGCTGATTTTTTATCGCGGCATTATTTTTATGTAATAATTTGTGGTGAGGCCACTTACAACCATCTATCCCACACGGCTCTTTTACGCTACATTGCGCTTGGCGGTGGTCTTTTCTAAAACACCGTGTGCATAAGCGTTTTTCCTTAACCCATGTCCAACGTTGATTTATTGTCATTTTTCCTATTTCGCGGCATTTAGGGGTTAAATGATTGTTTCGCCCGCACTTTAGGCAGGCGTCTGTTGACTCCTGAGTGTCTGTAGCAAAAACTCTTTTTTTACTCGGCATCTCGGATCGATTGTTTTTATACTTATTTTTTGAATAATCTTTTACGGGATCTTCTTGAGAGGCGGCGTCTATTATTGTCTCTAACCAGTTTCCGTAATCTAAAAGAGTAGGATGCGGTCCATGGCCGGCGGAGTACCACTGCAACCGCAAATGTTGTGGCAACTTCATCACTAATTCCTTTAGCAGCGGTGGATTTGTGAGATACGCAGAATGACCCATATTTTTCAAAGCATATACGACATTACAAACGGTAGTGCCGTACTCAACCAACTTAAATATCGAATCACTCACCAATATTTGCTGCGTACTGCGTGCTTCCTGCATGAGCGCGTCGATGCGAGCGCCAGGTCTGCCAAAACGGCGTTCCAGCGCTCTCCGGATCTCCGGCACATTGCCGGGATCCAGTAACATCGCGCGTACTGCCTCGCGCGCGGGTCCTCGCAGGCTTTGTTGTAGTCGTAGCAGATTGTCTGCGTTGGTGAATCCGCACATTGTCGACCCCTGGTCGAATAGTGCGGCGTATATTGGCCACTCCTGCATGCTGCCGTCGAACTGGGGAAGGCTGCGTAGCATCTTCGCTCGGGTCTGCATCATGTAGACGTCGGGCGGGCTGCATTCTTCCTCTTTCTTCATCGTCGGGACGTCGCCGCTCGGTCGGGCGTAATTACTCGCTCGGGCGGTGTCACTCGGTCGATTGGCGGTGGCGGCTGCGGCGTTATCGGCGATCGCTTTCGTGACGGCGCTCGCGACGGCTCGTTGTAACGCGGCGTCGCTTGCCTTTTTGTCCGTGGCGTCGTCGTCTCTTAACTGCCGCTCGTAGGAGGAGGCTCTTGGATGGGAGTTGGCGGCGGCGGCGGTGACGGCGATCGCTTGCGTGACGGCGCTCGCGACGGCTCGTTGGAATGCGGCGTCGCTCGCTGTTTTTTCTGCGGCGTCGTCGTCCCTTAATTCCCGCTCGTTCACCCATTCCTCTGTACGTCCGGTCGTTAGTCGGCGGCTCTGTCGTTCCGCTCGGCTGTCGGCTCGGCTTATTTGGTCGTCGTCGTCCATATATAACTCTTCCTCGACCTCTGCTTCTATCAGGAGTTTCCGCAGTTCGAGTTGTCGGTCGATCCGTTCTGATTCAATTCTGCGGGTCTCGGCTGCGAATTTGGCGGCGGCCTCTGCTTGGGCGGCGTTCACTGCGGCTGCGGCTGCGGCTGCGGCTGAGGCTGCGGCTGCGGTGTCGGCTGCGGCTGCGGTGTCGGCTGCGGCTTTTTCCTGGGCGGCTTCCATCTCCGCTTCCAATTGTCGCCTCCTGATGGTGGTGGTTGCTGATCTGGACGATCGATGACTAGTCATTGACGGCGCCCTGCTGCTGGTAGACTGTGCTCTGCTGGCTGGTCTCTCAGCGGTCGTCGTCTTGATTGCAGATCTTGCGGCATCTTGTTGATCGGCTCGTAGTTCTTGCCTGTGAGCGTCGATCTGGCTTTTGTCGCGTGCTTTGTCCGCAATCCTTGCGCTTCTTCTAGCGCTCTCTGTCCGTTCCGCGCTCGTTTGACGCGGCGTCGACATCTCGGAGATTTTTCAACTTTTTGTAAAAATTAAAAAAAAAAAATATTATTTTTTACCTCGATGGACCTGCTTTCTGCTTAAGGTCCTGATTTCCTATCCGGCTCGAAGGACCAAGATGTGGCGTCTTTCCAAGGTGTGGGGGCTTCCAAGATGTGGGGCCTTCCCACGCGTGGCCTACATACAGACTCAACCCTTCAGGTTGTAAGGCTAAAGGTGACGTCGTGCGGCGTTGTCGAAATCCTCGTTTTTAACGTCGCTCGGGTCGTGTTTAATCCGCTGTAGGTAGTATTTCCAGGATATGCACTCGAGGTTTGTATTGTTAATAAAAAAGATAATAATAATTTTTACGTTTTAACAAGCTTCTAAGCCATTAAAGTTTTATTTCCTATAAAATGTAGTCTATTACACTATTTACGAATTTACAGTAATTGCGTTTTTGCTTCAAAGCACGTACTAATAGTTCTACTTTAAATATGATCTCCGATATGATCTCCGACAAAGCACTGTTACAATATGATCTGCCCGGCACTTAAGTGTGATCTACCCGGCACTTAAATGTGATCTGCCCGCAAGGCACTGTTATTTGATCTGCCCGATGGCACTGTTATTTGATCTGCCCCGATATCGGCGGGTAACCGACCTTATATAGGTATGACCGCTGCGGCCGGCCCAGTGGTGGGGCGGGTTGCACCCCGCCTCGCCCGCGGGCGCCGACCGACGCGTTGTTATATGTCGTTTCCGTAAAGCTAATGTACTATAATATTGTATACTATTTTACTAAGTTAAGAGTGTACATATGACCTTAAACTCTAACTTATATTAACTTATGATTATTATATACATTTTAATAATCATATACTATTGCTATGTCCTATTTTAGGTTGAATTTAAATATTTTCACCATTTATTGGCCGATTTGGCTCGGACTTAGTCTAAAAATTAAATTAAATTATTCTAAACATTTAGACATTTTCATGGCAGCAATTTTGTGGATTTCTAGTGATCCAATATTTAAGCTGGCGCTTCCCAAAATATGAGTCATTCTTTGTACCTACCTGGCTGGCGGGGTGGGTCGATTTTACAATCGGCGACGGGTTGCTTAATCCTTTTGCCGGCGGTGTGTTTAGGGTGAGTTTTTATTACCCTTTTTAAATGCACGTGCTGGGATTTTTCCGACGTTTTCCTTTGTTCGCGAGCGAAGGTTATTTTCGGGTTGACGTGTAATTTCGAAATTTTAGCGTTTGCTTGTAAATATTCCACTTTTAGTTTAACATCCATTAGCTCCCGCTTTTAGTGGAGCTAATCCGGGTATACCTATATTGTGTGCTAAGTGCACTTACTGCCATAAATAATATTTTTAGGTTGGGGAATTTGAAGTGCACGGAATTGTAGGCATGACGACACATTATTTGTTGTGATGTTTATCATCATCATGCCTGCCCGTTATTTTATCTTTCTTCCCGCAACAACTAGACTATGCTAAGAGGCATGGTGTTGTAATGCTTTCCCTACCCGCGCACACTTCGCATAAACTGCAGCCTCTAGACGTATCATTCTTCAAACCTCTAAGTACTTACATGATAGACGAGACAGAGAAGTGGCTTCGAGCTAATCCAGGAAGATGCGTAACTCAGCATCAAATCTCAATGCTGTTTGGTAAAGCATATGCAAGAGCAGCTTCTGTAGGTACGGCAATTAACGGATTTGCAAAAACTGGCATATACCCCTTTGACAGACACGTTTTTAAAGACCACGATTTTATTGCAGTAGAGGAAAGAGAAAATATGTCAGCGTTCTCTAATCAAAATCAAAACCCTGCAGTTGAAAAGGCGCTTAATGAAGGACTTGAATATATCGAAGTAGGAGCCTCTCCAACATCATCTGTAGATGGCATGCTCAGTCAAGGATTAGAGTTATTCGAAGCAGAAACATCTTCATCATCGAATATTGAAAATACTTCCAGTCAAGACATTGAATTCGTCGAAGCTCAAGTATCGTCGCCATCGCTTTTTAAAAAAAATAATTCTATCACTCTCACGCCTCTGGGAATCACTGATGAGTCCGATCCTCTGTCGAATAAATTACTATCATCGTCTACATTCACCACTCCATCATCCCCTAAAGCAAGCACAAGTTTTAATTATATGATATCAGAAATCTCCCCTGGAGCTAAGGAAATTGTTTCACGATTGAAAGAAAAGAGCCGAAAAAGCCAAACATCAGTCGAACTGACGTCGTCACCGTACAAAAATGGCTTAGAAGATACTCAACGTGCGAAAAGAATTAAACTTGATATGAAAGTAAAATTCCAAATGAAAAAAGATGAAAAGAATTATAATGCTAAAAACAAAAAAGAAGTCAAAGAAATTAAAACTAAAAACAGCCAAAGAAATAAAAATAACTCTACTAAAACAGAGGAAGAAGAGTGGTATTGCAAGTTGTGCCAATTTGCTGCAATGGAAGGGATGATACAATGTCTCACATGCAAGGATTGGGTACATGAAGATTGCGCCGGAGTGAAAAAGGGAACGAAGAAATATGTGTTTCCAACATGTAGGAGATGTCACTAGATGGCACTATGTTCAAAAATACTATTTTTTTTACTTTTTATATATTTTTTGTGAGTTGTTACAACTAAAAATAATGATGAAACAATATGTTACAACTCGAAGGGGTTGATTCTTTTTCCTTTTAAAAACTGTTGCCAAGCAGACTTGTTTCAAAATTTTTATTGTTATTGAGTAAGATTAGATGTAATTTTATTGTTTAAATTGTTAATGGAACCATGATTGGACCCATAGTTTTTCTATTTCCATTTAAAGTACCATTATTAGAAGTCCAATGATAGAACTTCACTGGTCCAAAGAACGTGCCAAAGGTCCAATTATTGGAACCATATTTCTTTATGTTTTCTCTTAATATATTTCATTGGAGTAAGTATTTTGGTCAAAATTTCAGTAATTGTAATACAAGAATAAATACTTATTCTAAAGTCTTACTCAGTTTTATTTTAAAAATCTAATCTTAAGAAATATAACAATTTGAAGTTAAGTGGTCCAATGGTTGGGCCTTTACCCTATAGTAATTCCACAGGTTTTACATCGCGATAATATCTCCTCATTTCTAAATTTCGTAACTAATTGTAGATTATTTATCGCCGAGAAACATCTTCCAATTTATTCTGTCTGTCTTTCTGCGCCGTTTATTTATAAATTGCCGCTGAGACAAATCCTCTGCTTGACGGGTGCCGCAGTGCGTCCCTGCTTTTCCCTCGAGAGAATCATTCTAATTGGTCAATTAGTGACCAATCGGAGATTGAGACTAGCGAGCACCGAAGATTTGTCAACACAGGGCCGCAGTCGATTTGATTTAAACTGTATTTTAATTACCTATTTAAATTATTTTTTATTTTATTTTGTTAAAACATGCAGTATAACAATAATAACATATTGGGCTCTATTGCGTTCGTTCACAGCGTGTTCACAAAGTGACAGCCGTTCATTTCACATTCCGCTCAAACATACTGCTCCGTCTCGTTCACATGAACTAATTTTCGATTTTAGTTCAAGATAAACGCAGTCGAACCCATTATCTAACGGTCGTAAAGCCTATAATGTTTTAAATGATTTAAAATATAGGTATTACCAAGAGATACAAAATATGCTACATACGACAAAGAAACCAGAAAATAATTTTAAATTCAGAAGTAAATTCGCTATGTGTATGTAACTGGGTGTTGATTTATGGGTGCTAGTGTGTGTTTGTGTGCTGGAGAGCGTATATGTATGTGTGTGTACATATATCTGCAGGGTAAGTGCATATAGGAATGCGGGATGCTGACTCCATTCAATTTGATCTCCAGCTTTTTACGTACCTCCTTAACATAAGACCGACTATTGTCGTGGTTAAATATGTCAAATTCGTTAAATCCTAAATTGTATATATGCATACATATAGCAATAACGAATTGGCATCATAATTGGTTTTACACTTTATTACATGAAAAGTTAATGGATCGCGCGTGAGTAGGGTAGGCGATCGTCACCCTACTCAGGAGATATGGACTGTCCAACCCAGTATTAACTATTTTATATACAAGCGACATATCTGATGCTACTCTATTGTCTTCCAATGTGGGTGGTCAACAGTTTCGTGCAGCTTGGGCCACAAGATCCATTTTGTTCTCGGATCGGCTCAACTCACGATTCAGCTCCTAATCAGAAGCCTCCTCGAGTGTAAGGCTACCCCGGGTAGGACTCCCGTGTCTCAGGCCTCAGAGCTGGTGGACCGGTTTTTTCATGGCGGTGGATGTTCACCTGTTGTCATGCCACTCTAGAAATGATCTTGTGCCACTCGATCCCGTGTGGCAAAGAACGCCCAGGTCCACTATAAATTGGAACTGAATTAATTTTGTGTCCGTGCTGTTGACCTTTGAGGAGTTCCCGTGTTAGAAGCCAACTCTGGGCGCCGCAGACATGGTGAAACGTAAAACGGGCTGTCGTAATTGAATGCATATACAAAATTTCCTGTCTGTGCTGTTGACCGATGAGGAGTTCCCTCGTTGGAAGCCAACCCAGGATGTAGAATCAGGTCATGCTTACCATAAAAAAATGCTGTCTACCATAAAAAAATTTATACGATAATAATAATAATAATAATAATAAAACTCTTTATTCTTAAGAGGGCTCCGAGCCTATGCCGCTACACAAATGTAGGTAATTTACGCTTGCCGGCGGCGGCCACGCAGGTGTGAGTAAATCGCATACATTGATAACGCTGAACAGACGGTCACCCGCCAAAGCGATGTAACCCGCATTTTATAATTTTATTGCTCATAGCAAATTGCAAATAACAAAAACTGCAAATTGTGATAAAAGCAAATCCTTTCGCACACGTATTTATTAGACCAAAATGGTCGATTTGACCCGCCGTTCCGGCATATTTGGCCCAGCGGACTCAAAATAGCGGCCGTTTTTCAAGAGGGTCGCTAATAAACCAAAATGATTTTTCTCATGCTGATTTTAATGACCCATGGGCCTTTTCGGCTATTTTGGGGTCGTATATTTCAAATATGGCAATAAAAATAACTTTAGTTAATTTTGAACAGGATTATAAACATTTTTAACGAGTATTTACTTTTACGTTACCGTTATGTTATACACGTCTTCTTCGAGTATTTGCACACTGGAAAAGACGAATCTAAAGTCAAAACTGTCAAAAAAGTCAAACGAGAGAATAATTTGCTACCCAGAAAACATGGAAAATTTGAACTATATAATATAGAATATGTGAATGGGTCTTTGACTTTGAATTAGTAGTCGCTGGCTCAAATATGACGACTACATGTGTTTTGAACAACCTTTGAACGTAATTTGAACCAATTTGAACATATTTGTACTTTTGGCCAGAAAACTTATACTTTTGTACTCGGTGTCATCATCAGAACTGGTCAAAATAAATGTACCGTGGCCGTTTTATTCTACACTATACTACACTATATATAAATTATTGTACACATTCTACCTTGTTTGTAAGGAATTATTTATTTATATTTATTTATGTTTATATTTTCAGCATCATATTTGAAATGTACGACGCCAAAATAACCGAAAAAGACCCATGGGTCTTTAAAATCAGCACGAGAATAATCATTTTGGTTTATTAGCGGCCATCTTGGAAAATTGCCGCCATTTCGAGTCCGCTGGGCCAAATATGTCGGAGCGGCAGGTCAAATCAACTATTTTGGTCTAATGAACACACGACGTGTGCAAAAGGATTTGCTTTTATCACAATTTACAGTATTCTTTCAAAATATGAGACGAACCGCTTCCACTATCAGGATAGCAGATACTTAATGATTCTGAGTAAAGAAATAAAAATGGATAATGCTTAAAACAATTATAACATTGTTATTCTCATCAGTACGAGGATACAATGTATGTCGAAAAGGATAAAAAAACAGTAATTATTATAGGTATAAATAGCTACACCAAAACTTTAATTATTTCAAAAAGCAGTTACCTTTATAAATAAACTACTTCCGACGGAAAGAAGGTACAGCTAGATTTCGCGGCTTAATGTGATTATATATTTTTGAACAACTTCAAATATGTAATTAAAATTAATAAAGAAATAAATTAATGAATGCCACTTTTAAACAGTCTCGAAGAGGAGTTTTGTGAATTTCACTCTGTGCTCCCCGGGATTCGCCCGTTGGATGAACAATTGGAAAGTTCATGAGCACCTTTCTTCTTCGGACCGCAGACTGGTGACATTTGGCATCGGCCGTCGCGTTCCCCCCACGCCACAATCCGAGTGGCGATACCGAACCGGCGACATTAACTGGGACCGGTTTGGTGAAGTCCTCTGCGAGAATCTTGAGGCCTTTCTATCGCCTTCTAGTAGTACCGCAGAGGACTTGTGTGTCGCACTTAATGCGGCCATCGAGTCTTCCTGTGATGCCGCAGTAGGGCGGAAGAAACCCCGCGGTGGTTTCGCGGCCCCGTGGTGGTCTTCCGAACTCTGCGATAATTTTAAATTTAATATTTTAAATAATGTAACGTAGCGATTGAAAATTAATGTGATTGAAAATTGTTATTTTTGTGATGTGTTATTTTTGCAATGATGAGATGAAAATTTTCTGCTGATCGATCAAGGTGAACAATGTATGAGATGAAGTTAAAATAAAGAAAAATAAAAAAACTCAAGTTTCAATTTTTTTTAAACTCTCTCTATACTATTGAATATCTATGATATTGAACATTTTCAAAGCCTATTTGATTTTAAAATGTTTTTCAAAGGATTTTATTTTTCTTTGGTTTTAAAATATTTCTAAGTATTCTGTAGTTTTGAATATTTTCAAAGACTATTTGATTTTAAAATGATTTTCAAATTATTTTATTTTTCTATGGTTTCAAAATATTTCAAAGTAGGTATTCTATAGTTTTGAATATTTTCAAAAACTATTTGATTTTAAAATGATTTTAATTTTTTTTTAATTTTCTATGGTTTTTAAATATTTCTAAGTATTCTATAGTTTTGAATATTTTCAAAGACTATTTGATTTTAAAATGATTTTTAAATTATTTTATTTTTCTATAGTTTCAAAATATTTATAAGTATTCTATAGTTTTGAATATTTTCAAAGACTATTTGATTTTAAAATGATTTTTAAATTATTTTATTTTTCTATAGTTTCAAAATATTTATAAGTATTCTATAGTTTTGAATATTTTCAAAGACTATTTGATTTTAAATTCCCGTGCTTTTTCTGGTTTAAATGACGTGTCGCAACCTTAAATCAGTGCATATCCTATCAATGCTCTTTGTAAGCTAAATATCTTACAGCCAACCACTTATTTTCAACTTACGAAATCGTTACATCTGCATGCCGAAATGTCCTTCGTTGCTCACTCCTGATGGCGAAACTGCTTTTCAAAATCAATATTCTACCTGTACATGGTTTATGCGTCTTTTAGTATTTTTTTATTGAATTTCAGGTTTTTCACGCAAATTAACTAAACTATTCGAGATTACAAGTTTCGAATAGTGGTCCCTTCAGAAAATATTTTCAATTGTTTTACGCTTATTGGAGTCGATCTATTTTTTATATAATGAGCATCGTATCGATCGAATCTTGGGGTTTTAAACTATCTCATTTTCTTATATCTCGGACTGAAAACAACATCGCTTTCTCATGTCTTCAGACTGAAATTTCACGCTGATTCTATGGCGTTTCTCAAAAAACGAAATATGTGTTCTTGCGCTTCCCCATTAACTAAAATACATGTAGAGTATTATAATAAGTTATAACAAAGATGCCATAAACATCCATTGATAAAAAACAAATATAAAAAATAAAATACTTACTGCTGTTTGCTTTCTCGTGACGATGCGTGACGACGCGGCACTGCGGTCTAGAAGAATAAAATATTACGTGAGCGGGAACTGATAAGAGCTAACCGAAAAAGACGTGCTCTCGCTTCCAATAGCAGTAGGGAAGTGAATCTATTTCATAGCGCGCCTGTGTATTTATTAACGCGGCCAGCCCATACAAAAAATGTATGGAGAATCTGATACCTGATTTTCTAGGATTTATTGTATAAAATCCTATTACAATAATTGAAATTTAAATATTTTATAGTGAAGATATGTCATTTAACTTTCTTTTATAATAATTTGTAATTCAAATTAGTTATTATTTTCCCAGTGAGGACTAAAACCCTTTTTATAAAATAATTTTATAAAATTAATATTTTTATAAAAAATAATATTTTTATAAAAAACTACGCAAACTATTGCCAAATTTATTAGCTCACCTTATAAATGACTTATTGATAAAAACGAGTGTTTTTTGTCACTGCTTTTATTAGCGTAGTTTTAGCGGAATAACTAAAACGCTAGACCCTAATTTGAGAAATTTCGTGCAGCACCCTCTTGCAGGCAATATTTTAGAGCTAACCTATACTATTGTAAAAACATTATTTGCGAGTAGACTACATAACTTAACCTATATAAAGAGTGTGACAAATAAAATAAAGGAGGATAGAAAGAAATTTATACTTTACCTTTGTGGGCACAGATTTGCCACATCAAAATAATCTAACACCTATAAGGACGCTAAAGTTTTAAAAGGAGGGAAATGGGAGGGGAAAGGGAATCTGGAGGATTCAAATGCTCTCTGAGTCTGTTTTTAAAAGTTGTTATGCTTGGCGCGGTTCTCACATTTTTCGGCAAAGCATTCCAAAGACGGGCTCCACGCACGGTGAAAGAGAATGAGAAGAAGTCACTGCTGTGACTAGGGATAGAGAGTAGCAGGTTGTTTACTGATCTCAGAGGGCGTCCATGGGCCGATAGTGCAGTAAATCTGCCGGTAAGATAATTAGGATCGACGCCATCCAAGATCTTGAAAAGCATACAGAGAACTCGCATGTCTCTTTTCTCCCGGGTCGACAGCCAGTGAAGCTTCTCTCTGTACTCCGTGATGTGGTCAAATTTTCTGAGGCCATGGATATCCGTCTCCGAATGCAAACATTTTGGAGACGCTCAACTTTGGTGGATAACTCCTCTGTGAGGTCGAGAAATGCGACATCTCCATAATCCAGAAGGGGGAGGAGAGCAGACTGACAAATCGTAGTCTTGCTCTCATTTGAGGATTTCCCTTAATTCCTCATGGATGCCATTATCAGAACAGGATTTTGATACCAATGGGACCAATCTGTAAGTACATCCTTTTAAGTAAAAAAAAGATTTTTTAAATCGGTTTATAAATGGCAGAGTTCTGATATAGCAAACATTAAGATAAAAGATAAAACCGAATTAATAACCTCCTCCTTTTTTTAAAGTCGGTTAAATGTGGTTAAGAGGTATACGCCATTTTATTTCAAAATGGCCACCTTATCAAATTTTGTCATGGCTGTGCGCCGCGGTTTCACTCGCCGGTTAATTTAAATGAGATCGGATTATCTATAAATAATTTATAATACATTGGCCTAGACAATATTTTTAGTCATATTTTCGTGTGGTATTCGTATATACTGGTTTACGCCGCAACCTCGGTTCTTGGCACTCACCGTGTCACATCGCCTGCTTGCACTATTGTTTCGTTTTCGCTTAACGTTCTTTCTGCTCGGCTCCTAAGGGCCGGGCCACACGATGCGGTGCGGCGGCGGCGCGGCGCCTGAGCGTGTGCCGCCGGCGGCGCACGGTGCGGCGCCGCAACGTTACTACGACGCCACAGTGGCCGAATAGTGTTGTAGTTGTGTACGCATGTACCCTCCTTCGACTGCACTTAACAGCTGAGCGGTGCCGCTCCGGCGCATATCCCCGGTTTTGGGGATATGAACGCACCGTGGGACATACCATGGATATTTGTATGTAGGACGCCGCAGCGGCACCGCTCAGGCGCCGCGCCGCAACCGCAACGCATCGTGTGGCCCGGCCCTCGCGGTGCGGCGCCGCACCGAACCACGTGGCCGGCTCTAAGGGCCGTAAGGTGATGTTAAATATAATATATATACACCTATATATTATATTAACCTTATTTTTTTAAAGAGTGAATGAGTGGAATGGAAAAAAAATAAAAATTGAATTCACTATGTCTTAAATACTATCACCCCAGAACAGATATACAATCTAGTGGGGTGATATAATCCACGCAAATGTAATTTTATCTGCTTCGCAAAACAAAAGTGTAAAAATGTTATCATTTATATTTTTTCAAATTCGACTGGTAGTTCCAAAGATTAGAGCGTTTAGCCAAAAAAAAAACAGGAACTCTTCAGCTTTATTATTAGTATAGATTCCTGTAATATTTGTAGTTACGATATTTGTAAATATACCTTTTATTTCCATCATGTGAAGTGACGTTTAGAAAGCTTCGCAACAGAAAATATAAACCTAACTACAGCAACGCTGTGCCTGTCTGTCTTTTAATAAGCTTCAAGCTTAGTGGCTATCTTATTACTGTACGGAGAGAAGAATAATATTGTCAGCGCCTGATTGGTCCCAATGGGGTTTCTTCTGGTGAGGGATTGTATCGGTAGGTCCTAGCTCTTCGTAAGTTGCTAGTTGCTCTTCGTAGGTTGGTTTCTATTTTTCTAATCATCAAATCGTTTTTTTTAAATTTTGTTTTCTTGGATCATTTTATTTTAGTTTTAAGTCATATTTTTAGTTTTAAGATCATTTTATTTTAGTTTTAAGTCACAGTATTGGCGTTAACGTAACTTTCTTCTTTTTGAAATGAAGATTGCTGGATCGTTTTGTGGAGTTATTAACTATGTTGAAAAAAAATATAATATTTAATATAATCATCATACTAATTGAGTCATTGTATGATCTAATTCTAGCGTTCCCCAATGTTTCACACGCTCTCCTATCTTGAACTCTCCTCATCCAGTTTTGTCCTCCGTGTCCTCTGACGTCATCCACCTAGCGTAAGATGGACAGCTTCGCGGCCTCATATTCAATAAATGTTTTCTTGAAGTTATGTCTATAGTAGGCATCCCCCCTAATCCTTTATTTTATAAAATTTATTTATTTAAAAAAAAATAGGAATTATTCGGCACAGTGATTTTGTGTCACTCCTAACTAGGCAGGGCATGTTCCAAGGAAAACGCCAATTTTACATGACATTATTTTAAATTTTTAATTTTAAAATTTAATTGTATGAAAAAGATTTTAAAAAAAATGTTATAGGGAATAAAATAGGAAATAAAAAATATGTAGAAAGTAATTATAAAATATATCAAATACAAAATTTTATGTTATAAGAAGTAAATAATATATTGACAGGTGAATATAATAAAAAGAATAAAGAAACACGACTTCCGTTACAGAAACTGAACTATTGTAATAATAATAATTATTATTACGGTTTTTATCATGAAACGCTTGGGGTTTATGTATTTATCCATATAGATATATGTATATTTCCGGAATGTACCAAATCAGATCTTTCATTTGACACTAAACACGACATAATGATGTCAATTTATTGACTTTTGGGTATTTGGATATTCAGACAATTACTTAATTGATATTTGGACAGATATTTGTACCCAATGACACTCGGGATGATAGCACGACATACTTTTAAATCGGTTCAAGCGTTAGAAGATATGGAGGAATAAAGAAACGGAAAACATACATACATAGATGAACCCTGGACATAAAATCAGCCCTTGGCTATTTGCCGGAAAAGTACTGGGGTGACACAACCGATCTTTATTCTCAGTTTTCCTGTATTGTTATAATATTTTTTTCAGTTCATGTACGAGTGTAACTTTTTTTCAGTAACTAACAAGTCAATATATTAAAAGGAATAAAAAAAACACGACTGCCGTTACAAACGTGAACCACTGTATTTTCAATATTTTTTTAACGATTTTTGTAATGGAATATTTCTATTTTATGTATTTATCTATATAGATACATGTATATGTATTTTCGAAATGTACCTGCTCAATCAGACATTTAATTTGACACTAAACACGATATATTTATATTAATTTGTAGACATTTAGGCAACTATTTATTTGATATTTGGACAGTTAATTTATTATGACACTCGGGATGATAACACCACACACTTCTAAATCGGTTCAAGCGTTTAGTTATGGCGGAATAAAGAAACGGAAAATATACATAGATGAACCCTGGACACATTACGCACATTTTTTTTGACAGTCGAGTAAAAATATAAATTCACTCTTCTTTATATATATGTAATATATTATGTCTTTAAATTGAAAACTTCGATTTTTTCGTGATATTGAACATTTATTTCGAAGCAAATTGGAAAGTGCATTTTATTCAATTATTATCCATCGCTAGCTATGACGTTCTCTCGTCTTTCTGGCAAGAGACAGAGCAGTCTTCGTCCTTCAAGGCTATCCAAGAATCTAGTCATTTTTCAATATCCTCGAAAGACTGGAAGCGCTGCTCGTAGAGGCCATGGTCCATTGACCGGAACGAATAGTAGTCGGATGGCGCAATATCTAGGGAGTACGGCGGGTGAGGTAGGATATCCCAGCGAAGTTTTTCCAGGAAGTTCTTGACCTGCATCGCGACGTGTGGTCGAGCATGGTCATGCTGGAAAATTACCTTATCGTGCTTTTTAGCGTATTCCGGCCGTTTTATCTTCACATTGTTGGAGATCCAACATACCCACAACAAAAGAGTAATTTCTATAGAATCGAAATCGCAGACACGCTCGAATATACACGAGTCAGCTGCAATTGATTTCCAACTAAATTCGGCATTTTATGCACAGTCAAACGATGACTAATATCATTTCTTCTGATCGATACGAATTGACACACTTATTTCTCACCCCACTCATAACTATTGCATCACTACATACCATATAAAAAGCAGTACATTCGACACATAATTTATCATTCCCCTGTTGGGCAGTTACCGCGACTAAATATCATTATCATTCCCCTAGTGGACAGTTACCGCGGCTACACATCATTATCATTGCCCTTGATAATGTTGGGCAGTTATCGCGACTACACTTCATTATCTAGCAGTACCTGCATTATCCGCGATACCGATCGTCAAGCCTCGCTCCTCGTCAAGCCTCGACCTCGACGTACAAAATTTGTCCTATATTAGCAATTTAATTTAACGAAATGTGGGTTTTCAGCACTCTTAAACAGATGGCGCTGTTTGTAGTCATCAACAGCTTACAAGAGGGTTAGTTCGATACGGCAGCGATAGATGACGTTGCGAGTTTTTATCCAGCAGTTTTAAAGCGAAATCTATACGTACTTGTAAAATACGCCTTATATAAACCGCTGCGCTTTTAATTTCAAAATATCATAATAAAATTTATTTTTCACCTAATCTAAACTTCATAACTCCTATAACCGATTTTGTATATTTTTATTAGCGTCAAATGTCACGTTATTTTGAACAAACTTTTATATTTTGTCATCTAAAAACGGGCACGCATTGAACATTGTGGTATTCCGAAGTCCGCATGCAACTCTTGAAGGTTAAGAGGACCAGGATTAAAAATTAATGATTGCATTTTAAAGCACAGGATATAGTTACTTGTTTTATCTAGAAATATGCGCATTTAACCTTGGCAGTCACACATGTAACACATACTAACCGGTTTTCGTTTCGGAAAAAGAATAACCTTGTTATAATTAAGATCCCGTGTTGCTCTAACTACATTCGAGAGCAATGAATCCGGGTCACCAATGTAAATACTAATATCTCATAAACTAAGAATGCTAACTTATTAAAATAAAAATTGGTTTATAAAATATTTATTAAATATTTCTAAGGTAGCCTCGAAATATTTATTAAATATTTCGAGGCTACCTCCTACGCACCGGCGAAATATCAATCAAGGCGTTACAAACTGGCAACCGATCATAGACCTTCTGAATAAATACTTCAACTTCAACATCAACGACTTTCAATAACGGAGAAAACTTACTGATGAGAACCACCCTTTGCTCACAATCAATTGGAGTCTAGTGAAGGGTGGCCACTCTCACAACATCATCGCTTAAATTCTTGAGCTGAGCTCGATAGCGATCGCCCGTGATGGTTTCTCAAAATTTCAGCAGCTCGTAATAGATGACACACTTTTGGTCCCACCAAATGCAAAGTATTACCTTGGATCCGTGGATGTCTCTCTTCGGCGTGGCTGTTGAGGTCAATGGAAGTGATTCACCGGGGTACGAGCGATATTTTTTGCGTTTGGGGCTCTCGTAAAAGACCCACTTTTCGTCGCCGGTGATCATTCAATGGAGAAAACCTTTTCTCATTTGACAGCGAAGGAGCATTTCACAAGTCATGAAACGTCTTTCGATGTCTCTTGGCTTCCACTCGTGAGGAACCCAATGCCCTTCCTTTCGAATGACTCCCATAGATTTTAAACGTCTTGAAACGGTTGAGGAATGAACATCATTTATCTTTGCCAGCGTCAGACTCGAATCTTCATAGAGTATGGCCTCCAATTCGGCGACTTCAAGGCCTTGCACGTCGAAATCACCACTTTTGAATAGGAGAAACCAAGTCTCAACAGTCCTTTTTGTCGGAGTAAATTCCCCGTAAGCCTCCAGCAGCAATCTATGACATTCTACGGCAGTTTTCGATGAAAGCAGAAAAGCATTGCTTCCCGCAAATGACGTTTTGTCGGCTCAAATTTCGTCATCTTCGAAGCTAACAAAATTACCGTTTTTGACACTTCAACGAAATGACACACGCTGATAACTGAAGCCTAATGACGCCCCGATGACGCTTTGACATGAAGTATTTTGCAATTTGATAAATGACTAGAAAATAAATATTTTCTTTTTCCTTATTTAATATTAGTTCTTTATTTATATACACATTTATATATTTATAATAACCTTAAAATTTATAAGAATGAATGAGCAATCGGAATGAATGAGAAAAAAAATACGTGTGGCACTCGGGGACTGCCGCGGAAAAGCTATTGCATAGCATTTAAACGCGGAACCAGATCTGGTCGTATCATACTCAACGTATAATTGTTTCAGAACCAGATTTGGTCGTATCATACTCAAGGGGTTTACAACTTATGCAATTATAATTATTTATTTATTTTATTTGTTTTATTTTTTCTGATATTAGATAACTGCGCTCTATCGGAAAACGTTGAAATTATTCCGAATCATTTGCGGCTGCGGTAGCAAATGATTCGGAATAATTTGAACGTCTTCCGATAGAACGCCGCGCACGAATTTTTTATTCGATAAAGCAAAAAAACCGGATTATTCGAAAAAAATCGTAGATGAAAAGATAGATAATTAAATTATCTTTAAAATGGTGTAGGTTTCATAATAATACGCCAGATAGTATTTGCGTAGTAGTCGTTTTTGTGTTCGGTTAGACCTAATTTCACAAATTAATTACACTATGTAATATAAACAAAATCTAAAATATTCAAAGCTAAGAATATTAGGAAAATGGTCTTGTTTAACATATATTTTTTTCGAATCGTAAGCAGTACTCGTTTAGACGTTATAAACAGTTTAAAATCATTGATTTTCGTTAAGAAATTTCTTCATTCGGTCGCCGCGCTGGCCTAGGCCCGCGATAAAAGCTATGCAATAGCTTAAAAAAAAAAAGAAAGAAAGTGAAGTCACTATGATTAAAGTGAAGTCTTAAATACCTCAGAACAGATATAGAATCTAGTGGGGTGATAAAATCCACACAAATGCAATATTATCTGCTTCGCAAAATCAATTGTATTGTATTGGATAATTTTATAAAATAAAAAAATAAAAAAATATAAGTTACGATATTTCTTAGGAAATCGAAGTTTTCAATGCAAGGTCCTAATATATTGTTAAAGATGAGAGGGTGTGTAAATTGTGTGTATGTAATTGTGTTGCTATTTTTGAAATGTCATGAGGATACATTCAGCTTTCGTTGTTCCGTTACTAGTTATCCACTGAAAGAGACTTTTTTTTAAACTACCATTATCATTCCTGAAATATCAAAGTGTTTTCCTACTATATTCAATAATCTCAGGGCAAGGTAATGGTGTGGTCCAAATGATGTAAATCTCCTAGGCACTAATTGTACCTAGCCTGCCATTTAAAATCATACATATATTATATTTTGGAGGACTTTAACTATTTAATATTTTTTCCTGTCTAAGGTTTGTGTTACGTTGGGAACTACTGGGGCTTGCTCTTTCGATAACCTCCAAGAAGTGGCAAAAGTCTGCAAGAAGTACGACATTTGGCTGCACATCGATGCTGCATACGCTGGAAGTGCGTTCATATGCCCGGAATACAGGTAATGTTTTAAATACTTGGCCGATATTTTAAGAGTTCAGAGCAGCTGAACAGCCTGAGGGTGTTGGCCAAATCTATATCATCTGGCTTGCCCAACTCGTGGTTCAACTCTTATCTGGTAGCCTCTTCGTAGGGGAACATAACCTATCAGTAATTCGTATTACTATTATAAACGCGAAAGTTTGTAAGATTGTATGTATGGATGTTTGTTACTCTTTCACCCAAAAACTACCTAATGGATTTTAATGAAACTTTACAATAATATAGCTTACACATCAGAATAAAACATAGGCTATAATTTATAAAGATATATGGTTTTCTATCATCATTATCACAATTTTCCATCACCACGCGATACGTATTCATCCGTCGATACGGTAAACTCACCCCTCAAATTAAAGGAAGTTTTTAAATTAAGGTTTCGAATCGACAAGTCATCCGCTTTATTTTTTCTTGCGCCTGATAAAGAAACAAAAATGTCGTATATCACAAGGTGCTTCAATGAAGAGAATTAAACCGAGTGCATCCCATGCTGCACAATATGTAAATACATAGTTTGATTCAATCATGTCTTGCTGACACGCGATTGATATACTTAATTTTTGTACTTTTATATTTCTTTTTGTGTTATTATCTTAATAAAGTAGTGAACTTAATATTTATTTTGTATTCAGTGTATTACTTTCATAAAATCATAAATTAAGTTCAGCTAATCTGTAACAGGACATTCATTGACTGTTAGGCGGTACGAAGTTCGCCGGGTCAACTAGTATATAATAAATACGGAATAATATAAGGCATTGTTTAAAGGCCGATACTATTTCTCATCTACATAAACGCTCTAACTGATAGGACTCCAGAGGGAGGAGAGGCCTCTTATTTCGCAGATGACACTGTACTCATTTTCGAGAGAAAAACATGAGGTGAAATCCACAAAAAGGCAGAAATGGGCCTTTATGTTCTGCATAACTATATAGATAATAATCGTCTTAGGCTCAGCAAAGACAAAAATAATTTTAGTATGGGTATAAATGAGATAAAACGAATTTACCGCGTGAGGTTTATATCACCCGACGTTTCGGCGATGAAAAAGGCATAAATGGGCCTTTATGCTCTGCGTAAACTTGAAAATATATATTTTCTTTTTTTTATTTTATTTCAGACAATGGATGAGTGGCATTGAACACGCACATTCCATCGCTGTCAATGCTTCAAAGTGGTTATTATGCACCTTGGATATTTCCTGTCTATGGTAAGCATTTATGTGTAATAAAAATTTGCAGATATTAGAAGAAATTTTGTTTAGACAGCAGTTTGGCGTTTACAGATTTGAAGCATCTGTATTTGTAGCAGTGGCGTAACTAAGCCGGTGCAGCCGGTGCGGCGCACCGGAGCCCACAGTAGTGCGGGAGCCTAAAATTATTTTTTTTTTTCACGATCGACGTTCCATCAAAATCTGCTAGGAAACTAAGCAAGCCGAAAAAATGGATGTCTCAAAACTGATCGGTGATTTAGCAGAGTGCAAATCAAGTAGAAAACTAATGTATACGTTAATATTTTTTTATAATACATTAAGTAGTTAATTTAGATTTATCGATATGCAAAAAATTGGAACATATGTAATAATAATATTAAGTGGATTTTTTTAGTCTTATCAGTTTCGCACTTAGTAGTTCTACTCAAAATAAAGTAATAAAAACTGACATTAACATTTCGGATACGTACCGACCAAATTTGGTTGCACATCAGAACACCGTTGACTACGTAACGACCAATATTGGCGGCTTGCACACGCACAGTTATATAATTTTCTAATTCGAACGCATCCTAAAATCCATACCAAATACCTCATTAGTACCATAGATACATAGACGGCCGCTAGAATAATTTCACGCGTCATTTCGCGGATATTTCTGGTAAAATTCCATTGTCAAACATAATCATCTTTTTTTTTCGAGAAATCATCAAAATTTTTATTGGTTTTTATGAGCTAATATCTAAATATTTTTGTATGTAAATAAGCAAAACGAAATATTACGTTTGATAGAGCATCTAATAAAAATCACGATAGCATTTACAATTTCTAAATAGGGTTCCGTATTTTTCAGTAAAACAAGTAGAAGTTAGAAATGACGAGTTTTTTTCAATTTATCGACTTCCTCATATTTTTTCATAATTGTCTAATTGTTTTACAAAATGAGATTTCAGTATTATATATACGAAATTTCAATGCGATCATTGTACAGTTATTTTTTTTATGATTCCTGGAGTATTTCTCTAGTTATAGTACTTTTTGCCGAGCGCGGCGATATTGCAAGAAATTCCAATAAATGGCCGCGGTCTGCCTTGCCGCTACTCGAGAGTTAAAAAAACAGTAAAGCTTCGTATATATAGGAATATATATGGCAATAAATGTTTCGAACGTTCTCCCGCAAAAATGTTTCTATGTGATCCTGCTGAAGTTTTCGGGCATATGTTTTGCTACATGTTTGAGGCAATGCCCCCAAATGAATAAGCTGATTTTGAATGTATCTACAATATAAATATAATGTTATAAAGCCAGGTATACAGTAATTACATCCCATATACCAAAATGAATGTAAGTAAGTAGGTGGAGGGGCCTATTGATAAATTTTGCACCTGGGAGCATTTATTTTAGTTACGCCACTGATTTGTAGATTAGAAATCCGTCGGCAAACTATAAGGTGTGTAAAAGCATTTTTTTTTTACATATATACATTTGGCCACCTCTCCCCTCCGAGGCGATTAAGACCATTTCCATACTGAAGTCTGAGTGTCTGTGGCGTAACTAAGAAAAATGGGGCCCTGTGAAAAATTTAAAAGAAAGCCCCCCCCCCCCCCCCCTACTTACTTACATTTATTATGGCATATAGGATGTAATTACTGGATAATTAGCTACAATACATATTTATATCGAAGATACATTATAAATCGGCGTATTCATTTGGGTTCATTACGTTGAACATATTGCAGATCAAGTTCCCAAGAACTTCAGCGGGACACGCGGGACGGGGTCACATACCTACTTAGAAACATTGTTGTAGGAGAAAGTTTAAAACATCTGTTCTTATATTAATCCGGTGCTTTACTGTTAATTTAATTACTGAATTATATGTCTCCTCCTTTGAATTTTAATAAGAAATAAAATAAATTATGACAGTTTTTATTACTTTATTTTGAGTAGAACTACCTAAGGACAAACTGGTAAATATATACAATGCCAACATTATATTATTACAAATGTACCAATTTTCGCATATCTACATATTTAAATTAACTAGGAATTTAATGTATTATAAAATAATATGAAATACATTTCTAGAAAGGTTTTCGTCTTGCTTTTAGGCATCCTTTTTTCGGCTTCCTTAAGCTTTCTGGCATACTTGGATGAAACGTTGATAAAAGTTCCATTTTGGGCTCTCGAACTACCGTGGGCCCCGGTGCGCCGCACAGGCTGCGCCGGCTTTGTTACGCCACTGCTGTATGTGTGTGTGTGTGTGTGTGTCTGTGTTTACAATAGTGCCCAATAGCTTCACGATAGTGTCCAATAGTGCCCACTCCACGATAGTGCCCAAACGCTTCATCCGATTGAGTTGAAATATGGCATTCAGGCATCATTTCATCATGGCAAGATGTGAAAAAATAGTGGTTGAAATCCAAAGGGCGCGCTGGTCATACTTCAATTTACATACCGTTGTAATACCACGAAAATCAAACAATCAATATAAAAAAAAATATTAATATAGGTACCCAAAAATAAGGAAAAACACAAAATGTTTACTTACTCACATATAGATAGTTTATATAAATAAAAAACTAAACTAAAATAAATTCTAATATTTCTATAAAATAATAACTAACCGTCTACATGTAATTCTGACCAGTAATTTTAAAACATTATAATTAAAGTAAATGGGTCTAATAATATTTTTTTATTATTATCAAACGCTTTGATTTTTTTCTGTATTGTCAATGTTTATGCCGCGTGTATTTTCTGTAAATGTACAATCAGACTGTTTCGATGTCCGAAGCCACGATTGCATTCTGTGCATATATAATTCTTCAGTTTCTCATGAACGGCAGTTAAATGCATTTTCAACCAGTGTTTCGTGGAAAATGAACGGGCACATTCCCCACAAATGTATTTCTTGAATTTTCTGTGAATTGCGTCTACATGCCTTTTCAAATTCCCTTGAATTGAAAAGGCACGATCACACTCTCCACATGGGTATTTATTCAATTTCCTGTGGACTGCGTCGACGTGTCTTTTTAGTTTACTTTTCTCTGTAAACGTACTTTCGCATTCCTCACATGAATATATATTCACATTCCTGTGAACTGTATCTATGTGTCTTTTCAATATCGATTGCTGTGTAAAATTACGATCGCATACTCCACATGAGTATTTCTTGAATTCCCTGTGAACCGCGTCTACATGTTCTTTTAATTTAGCTTTTTCTGCAAATGCACGGTCACATTCCCCACATGAGAATTTCTTCAATTGCCTGTGAACTGCGTCTACGTGTCTTTTCAAATCCCTATGACTTCCAAAAGCACGACCGCACTCCTCACACGAGTGTTTCTTAAATTTATCATGAACACTCATAATATGTCTATTTAAACCAGATATATAATAGAACGCCTTATCGCAATGCAAACAAACATTCGGTTTGACACGTCCAACACTAGTTGCGCTATCGCCAATGTTACTGCTTCCAGATGGTCTACTTTCGATTGGTTCTGGCTTTATCGAACGATATTCACATTCGTAGGATTCAACCGCGTGACCTAGCTCATCCTTTATGCAGTCGCTCAGTGGAATATACAAATCTGAATCATCCGAATCGTAAACTTCTTTTTTAATTACGATAGTTTCCTCAATTTTGACAGTCACGTTGCTGTGATCGTCCGTAATTAGATCACTCATCTTTGTATGAAGTTATTGACTGTTATAAAGCAAATGATTGCAACTGCACTGACGTAGAGCTCGCGTAGGAATACGATTTGTTGACAGCTGTCACTTTTCTCGAAGTTGCCTTCGCATTATTTTGCCAGTGTTGCAAGTGTCGAAGTTTTATTGTTTTGCATCAAATCTTACAATGTAATTCAGAGTCGCTGGCATTGCCATTACCACAAATAGACTTGTAAACTGCAACGGGCGAACCCGTCACCTCAGGAAGTTTTAACGATTGTTCGTTCTGTCTCCCGTGAAGTGAACGCAGAAGACTTGGACAAAACAGTCCACCGCCAAGCTTCGCCACATGCCCGTAAGAGGCCAACGCCTTATCCGCGAGATAACCAGGTATGTTACACTCAACCCCTTACCCAGCGGGCTTACACTCACGCCCTTACTTCCAATTGCGACCAGATTACTCCGGTCTCTCGATTGGTTACGAGTTCGAGGTCGCTTGCGCGGTCGAAACGGTGTATACCGAATCTATCGCGGACCACGGCATGCTTTGCCCGGCTGTTCACCCAGGATCGGGTAACCGATGGTCGTTTGAAGAGCTGTCGCCGTAAGGTCTGCAAGCACCCCCGCTCTTTAGAAAACAGTACTGCTTCCAGACTCCCCCGACTGTTAGTCAGAGTGCACAATCGATTGGCTTACGCCGCACGGTGCGCAGACCGTCCAGGAGCGCCAGAAGGTTGACTCCTAGGGGAAACTAGCCCTAAGGCCAGAGTCCTGCCCGGACTCGCACTTCATGCTTGGAGGCCGCCGGATGGGTGTTGACCCGTGAGTGTGACCAACCCTGAACAGAATGGGTCTTCGTGGCCAACCCAGCAAGGGCCGATTAGCTCCCATTACCACAGCTGCCATTACCACAACTAGAGTTGTAAACTACAACGGGCGAACCCGTCACCTCAGGAAGTTTTAACAATTTGTACCACAGTTTGAACGACAGTTTGGACGACGGGATATAAATTCTGGTAACTCATAATAGGACGGAGTTTCGCTGCGATGCTAACCACTTGAGTCTGGCGGCGAAATGTAGTTAAAAAAATCGGTTGTGTCTACTTATGACCTTCTCGGCAAGCAGACAAGCCTCCCCCCATTTCGCCAACTCACCCCTCCCCCCTCCCACCAATTCACTCAGATCGTGACCCCGATAAAATGTAAGCGTAAGATATCTAATGAATGATGATACTCATTTAGAAAATATTTGCATTTGTAAGCTAGCACAGCACCAGATGCCTATCTACTTTTTTCTCTACGTTGTTGAACATCTTCATTATGCATTTTGAGAGTTCAAATATGAGTCGCATGTTCAGTGTTCCTGTTTTTGAGGATATAGAATATGTTAATTTATATAAAAAATCTGCATTTCTACAAAAAGTCAAGAAAGTAGGCTGAAGACTGACTTTTACTTTACCGGCCTGCCAACCGACGAGGAGGTATAGTATTGTGAATGCGCTAAAATTTGTTGTCGAGATGAAGACGGATATTTACATTTTGACCATAACCTAACCTAACCTAACCTAACCTAATCCCCCCTCCGAGACGATTAAAATTATTTCCAGACTGAAGTGTCTGTGTCTGTCTGAATGTGTGTGTAGTCCTCCACGATATCGCCAAAAACGCTTCATCCGAATGAGCTGAAATTTGTAATTGCAGGCATCATTTAGTCATAGCAAGTTCTTAAAAGGTTGTGGTTGAAATCAGTTCACCAGAGACTTGAAATTCGGTACTCAGATGCCTTGTTGTGAAATTTTTGTATGGAATTCCTTGTATACAAGCGACGAAAAAAAAAAGTCGCCGTATTGAAGAAAATACTGTATCACTTTTGGAAAAATGCCATTTTAACACTTTTAACAATACTACAAAATGCTAAAAAATACTAATTTTTCTATCATAGTCACTTGACACAATCACTATCGGTTGGGGAGGGGGGTGGTTAGGAGCGTCTGGCGCGGGAAGGGGGTCGTCTGCTTGACGGGAAAGTGTTGGGGTGACACAACCAATTTTAAAAAAAATGTTTCGCAATTCTAACCGTTGTCCGACAACACACTTTAGACCTGAAAGAAGCACTTAACACTGTATGAACGTTTCGTTTACGCTTTAGACAACACAATAAATGCATGTCAACTAATCAAGCTTATATGCACTACTAATTAACAAAATATAAATTAGTCCCAAGTCTTCTACGCTCAACACGGGAGACAGAACGATCAAATAAAGTTAAAACTTCCTGTAATGACGGGCTCGTTCGTTCTAGTTGACACATCCAAGTGTGTCATTTTGTTTGGAATATATTTTATACAAGGTACACAAATAATATTTAAAGTCCACGATAAATGTATTAAAGCGACGCCCTTGAAAGCGACGACGATTGCAATGCGTGAATCGTAAGATATTTGAATTCAAAGGCTCACGGCGTTCCGCGTTTGCAATATGATTTTTAATTTAAATGAGATGACTGGCGTTAAAAAATCAAATATTCGTGGCCAACTGCTCATAGACTTTATTAATGAAATATTCAGCAAATTAATATTCAGATGAAATAAGTCCCTGGCTACTTGCCGGGAAATTCTTGGGGTGACAAAATCAATGTTTATTAAATTAAGAATTTCGGTTTTTCTAAATAACATCAAATTGGTTAACAATTAAAATCATTGGCGGTTATTATAGGCGATAAAAAACAGTATCGAAGTGAAGAAAGAAACAAATTTTCAAAATCAAATGCAAATACAATTGGCCCGATTGCGTTTCTTTGTGAACTAAAACTAAAATTAGTTCAAGCGAACGAGACAGGGCAATATATTAGAGCGGAATATGAAACGAACGATCGTCGATAAATACTACCTGCCGAACTTATACTCGTCCGAATAAATTCGAGCATATTTCGTGCGGTGTAAGATTTAACCTTGGCGGGTAGTTTAAATGCGAAAAAGTGACAACCGGTCATCTCACACTCCGCTCTAGCGTACTACCCTGTCTCGTTCACACGGACTAATTTCCGATTTTAGTTCACGAAGAAACGCAATCGAGCCCAATCGAGACACATTTTATGACGCTCATCAATGCGAAATCTGGGAAAGTGTATGATACGGTGTTACAACAAGATTTTTTAAACTTTAGTTTATCCCAAAAACCGTCATTACATTTGATACGCAGTTGAATTACCGTTTACACATTATAAATATTTGCAATCGTGCTAGCAAAATGGTCGGTTTTGTTATTTGCATATGCAAATAGTTTAATAATATTCATGTAATGTTTCTACTAGGTATATAATTGTTTAGTCCGTAGCATACTTGAATATAACTCGGTCATCTGGTGTACAAATGAAAACAAATACATTCAATTCAATTCAATTCAATTATTTATTGAAAAATCATACAGTATTAGAGTAATAATATTTAAAAAAATGTATGCCGATTTACAATAAATAAAACCGGTTACGGGTTTCAAAAAAAATTACATATATTACGTTTTTTTTATAAAAACTACGTAATAAAACTAATGTACCTTCAATTTTAGAACTACATAAGAGTCTAGTATTCAGGGTGTGTGTTTATGTGTTTGTGGGAGCGTGTTGAGCGTGAATGTGTGGAGTGTGACCGTGTATGATATTAGTAACAGCGTATATAAAATATATAATAATAATAATAATCGATAAAAATACCTAAAAACGAATAGTCGGCTTATTGTATCGGTTAGGGATTGATTTACGTAGCATTTGTAAGTGATTGTGGAATTACTAAACATATCAATACCATTTAAATGGGTATTATAAATCTCACAGAAGAGTGTAAGTACTCCATTCCTTGATGCATTAGTTTTAAAACGCGGCAATCGAAACAGGTCAATTCAGATGGTAGAGCGTATTCAAAGAAAGTTTTAAAATTGTATTTATTACAGAAAATACAATATTTATCCATACTTATTTCCGTCCGATTTTGTGTTAGGAATAGTAGGATGCAACACTTGAGACGCGTCGATATATTTCCCTAATTATATTTGCATATAAATTAATTCAAGGAACTATTTATTTGACAGAGATACTATGTAAGTTTCAATTGTACGTACCGCTAAATTACACAGCGAGGAAATCGTATCTATTGTTTAATGTGCCGTACCATCGTACAAATATTTTTGTAAGCAGACCAGTAGAGAGGGTTTTAGCTCTACGTAACTCCTGAAATAGACATCTTTTGTATATCCCTTTGGCAGCTAAAAGGGCAACTCCCTGCTATCCCATGTTTGTCATAAACTTTTTGTTTTAGTTAGTTATATGTTTTTATGTTTTTTTTGTTCAATGTTAGCATTAGTTTACTTATGTAAGTCAGTTATTATGTACTTACATTCTAGATTTCATATTCAAGGGCGAATTAGATCCGTCTGCAATGCTCTTGAATAATATTTGGAACAAATAAATAAATAAATGTAAAAAAAGTATGTTTTAATAAATTTAGTTTCAGAAAATTGTAACTGCTTTTTTTGTCACAGTATTTATTTGAGGACATGATAGTTTGTAAAATACTCAAGAATCCTGTTTTAGTTAATTCCGACACTCTTCTCAACTATCCATTTTGTGATTTTCAGGGTGGAAGACAGCAAAATGCTTCACAACGTTTTCAACGTCAATCCGTTATATCTACAACACGAAAATTCTGGTAAGTATTTCTTATCCTGGAGCCACACTAACGGGTAATGGCGTTAATTATCGCGATGATGGACGTTTCACGTTGGTGTAGCCACGACGTGTCGCGATAATTTTACAACGGCATTAACATTGCCGTTTGACTTGTGAGGGAGCTAATGGGCCCTTGCTGAGTTGGCTACGAAGACCCATTCTGTTTCAGGGTCGGTCACACTCACGGGTCAACACCCATCCGATGGCCTCCACGCATGGGGTGCGAGCCTGGGTAGGACACTGGGTCAACCAGTCTCCCCTGGGAACAATCCTCTGGCGCTCCTGGACGGTCTGCGCACCGAGCGGCGCAAGCCAATCGATTGTGCTCTCCGACTAACAATCGGGGGAGTCTGGGAACTGTATTGTTTCCTATAGAGCGGGGGTAGTTGTCTACCTTACGGCGACTGCTCTTGAAATGACCATTGGCCATCCGATCCCGGTTCAGAGTCGGGCAAAGGACGCCTTGGTCCGCGACAGATTCGGTGCACTCCGTTTCACCGCTTCGTAAGGGAGAGGACCGCGCAAGCGACCTCGAACTCGGAACCAATCGAGAGACCGGAGAAATCTGGTCACAATTGGTAGTTAGGGCGCGAGTGCCGCCCGCCAGGTAACATACCTGGCTACTCGCGGTAAGGCGTTGGTCTCTAACGGGTTGTGGCGTAGCTAGACGTCGGATTGTTATGTCCCAAGTCTTCTACGCTCACTGCACGGTCGATAGAACGAACAATCGTTTAAACGTCCTGCGGTGACGGGTTCGCCCGTTGTGGTTGACAACTCAATATGACGTGTGAGGGACCACCCCTCACAAGACTCCAAGGTGTTCGGTGTGAGGTGGTGGTATCAACTTTGGAGTTATCTCCGTATTGAAAGGCGGTTTTGAATGAAGTAGAATGAATTTATTGATCGAAGGTTTGAATATCGCCTGTTATAACGCTTGCCGAAGTAACGAGTGCCCGGATTACTTTATCGAGACGCGAGGGTTGCGCGACGGAGGTTATGTGGGAATAGTGGATGAGGATTGTGCGTGTGCTCCTAGTATCTTGTACTGGGCACGGCTCGAGTCTATGGGATTACACACTGATGCTTCGAGACTCAGGGAGGTGGGGAAATGAAATTAAAGAGCCGGATTCGTTGACCTAACTCGTGAGAGAGAGTGCCGAATGCCGTCGCAACCCTGAGGGAAGGTGATCACTCGGGGAATGACATGTAACCGAGAAGCCGGGACACCGAAGTGTGCCGTCGCTATCTGGAGACATAACCACTCGAGGAATGATAATTTGGTTGCTTTTTCGCCGGTTTATATAGGCCGTGAAATGATGCAATTCAAAAATATTCCGAGTAAAAGTATTGTTTCATCGTGCTGATTCATAGCTGCACGAGTCAATATAATAGCTGAATTGTGTCTGTGGATTTTACTGGAAATCGATGCATTTGTTGATCGCATGTAATGGACTTAAGGTCCGTTACAGACGTTAGGCGATAGCTCGGGTGGCGGTATATCAAAAAGTTTTAACGCGAGAATTAATGCTTTGAAGCGGCCACACTACGTTTTTCATTGTGAACCGTGAACGCGACGGGATCGCACGTGTTTGTCTTCGGTGTTATGTTTTTATTTTATTTTATTTTTGTTAAATACATACAGCATAAATAAGTAACATATAAGCATAATAAATAGCAGTAGTAAAGCCAATGATATTTTAAATTCTTTGCTATATAAGGATTACAAAATATGCTAAACAATACAATACAAAGAAAAGTAAAAAGAATTTAAAACTAACAGTTAAAATCGCTATGTGCGAGTGTATGGGTGTTGGTGTGTGTTTGTGTGTGTGGGTGTGTGTGTCTGTAGTGCGAATGTGCTTGTGAGTGCTTGTATGTGCATGCTAATTCAATCCGATCTAATAATCAGCTTGTCACGTACCTCCTTAAAAAAAAACGACTATTTTGGTGGTTAAATATGTCAATATCGTTAAAGCCTACATTGCATGCATGCATAACGCGCGGCAATAACGAATTGGAACCATAGTTAGTGTTGAACCTTGGTAGGTACGTAAAAAGTTAAGTGAGCGCGCGCGAGTCGGGAAAGCGCTCGTATGCTCACCCTACTCAGGAGGTATGGACTGTCCAACCCAGTATGAACAATTTTATCTAGAAACGACATATCTGATACTACTCGCCGGTCCTCTAATGTCTCTAAACCATATGGAGTGTCCATATGGAGTGGACTAACGAGAAAGTCCGTGTTTCTCGAAATTCTGCAAGCAGAGCCATGTTTGTGGGAGTTACAGAAAACAAAAGTGACAAGAATCGTGCATCACAAAATGACGCTTAGCGACGAATAATGGAATTATTACCATTTAAAACAACAATAGAAGAAATTAAAAAGAAAAAAGAAACCCTAATGGGTTATTATAGAACCCATCTAACTTATGGAACCCATCTAACATCTAACATAGGTTATTATTTATTAAAACTGCACTACGTTGGGTTTTCGGGGCCAAACAAAATAAATCTTTTATTATTGCCACACGAAACCCACTAGACAACTCCTGAGTGATAATTTAAATGTACCTAGGATGAAGACGACTTTCGGACAGCGACACTACTCTTTCATAGCTACAAGAGTTTATAATAAATTAAGCAGTGACATAAAAACCAGTCCCAATTGTCATTTGTTTAAAAGCAAAATAAATAAATGGCTGTTGCAAAAAGAGCGTTTATCTAACCCTGCCATGATCGATGTAGTAGAATAAGTTGATTGACTTAACATATATTGTGTTTATATGTATGTAGGGGAGATTTGTACAAAATGACATACTGTTTAGTTTTAGAACTATAATTCGGAAATTAAGATACAAATTACACATATTCATGTAATTGTACAATCATTGCTTAGTTAGGAACTCAAAAGTGTAAACATTTCCCACTTAAAACTACAGTTTAAAAAGTTAAGACAGAAAATAACAAAATTTGTCGGAACAATATTTTCATAGTGGTATGGGTAAAACGACATACCAAATAGGGACAAAATGACATAGGCAAGAAAAAATTTAGTATTTCAATTAAATCACAATACTTCCCCTAGGTACACAGTTCACACACAAATATTTTAGTTTTTTTCGGCACATCAGCACATGAGCTGTGAGCCCAATGTGCACAGGCCATGCATTTCAACCACCCTTCTCCTGGTTTGGATCGAGAGAATAAATCGTTGCAGTATATGCAGGCGGCGTCATCGTCATTCGCCTCTTCTAGCGAAGGAAACAGTTCCTCACTATCTGAACTGAGGTTTAAGAACTTCGTTACCTTCTGTACCTTTCTGTTTTCTCTCACAGGTGTAGGATTTGACTTTCTTTTGACTTCTTCCATATTTGGTGTAGATGTTAAGACAACTTCCGTTACGCGTTTCCTCGTCTTCCTTTTTCCTTGACCACTAACGAATTTTCCTTTCGGTAGTGGTGATAATACCTCAATATTAATATTTGAGACATCCGGTATAGTGGACGGCCCAGGAATGGCTGAGCTAGATTCTTTAGCTGGAGAACTTTGTACTGATGTGCGCGGTTCTTCAGATGATGTTCGTTGTTGACGCCCTACTGGAACATTATCGTCTTCTATGTTCATCTCTTCAATTTCAGCAGGTATGTTGGTAGTTTCAGCAGGTGCGAAGAGATAATCTGGGAATATGTCCGGGTTGAGTGGCCAAATGCCAGTTTTTTCGAATCCTTTGCAAGCAACTTCAACAATTGCAGTTTTTCCATACGCGCCGTTAAAGAGGGCACCGATTTGAAGATGTGTGACGACTCTACCAGGATGAGATTTCAACCATTTTGTGATTTCTTGATTGAAATAAGTTTTAAGAGGTCCGTAAAAGGTCACGTCCAACGGCTGAATCCTATGCGTGCAATGTGGAGGAAAACAGACTAAGATGATTCCATTCTCTTTGCAATACGTTAGGCAGTCTATTCCTTTATGGCTGGCATGACCGTCGACGAACAGGAGCACTTTGTCTTCGATGGATGCCTTGACATATGACTGAAAATGGGTTAACCAAGTGCAGAACACGTTTGTTGTCATCCACCCTGTTTCTTGTGCTATACCTAATGTTCCAGTAGGTGCACCATCTGTTAGTTCTTTCTTCATATTTTTACGTGGAAATATGAGACAGGGTGGGACGTAGTTGCCTGTAGCGTTCATGCAGCAAACAACTGTAACGTTGGATCCTCGTTCCGCGCTGGTTATAGCACCTACTTGCTTCCTTCCAGCTGTGGCAAATATTTTTTGTGGATTTTGCACAGTTGATAGTGCCGATTCATCAACGTTATATATTCTTGATGGAGGAATATTTTCCTTCTCTTGAATCTCCTGCAGTTTATTGAAGAACCGCTGAATTTGAGCCTTATTAAAAGCTTGCGCTCTAGCTGCAGATGTCGGCTCTGGTTTTCGTAGTTTTATATCGGGGTTTCTTTTCCGGAACCCAGATAACCATTCTTGACCGGCTATTCTCTTCTCTTTGTTGAATGAATTTTCGAATCCATAATTTTCTGCCATCTGGTAAGCTAGCTCTTACACGTCTTTGCATGTTAAGCCGAACAGCCTTGTTTCCAGAGTTTTCAAATGCTGGATTAGTTTTCGTTCAACTTCCTTGGGAAAAGTTGTTTTGAATCTCCCCAGTCCCTTGGCATTTGGCTTTAGCATCTTATTATGACCTAAAGCATGGCGTCTCAATGTTGCTTGGGGAACACCAAAGGTTTTTGAAGCCAAAAGCCATCCCATCTTCTTATTCTTGACAGCATCCATTGCTTTCGCCATTGATTCATCGTTCCAATTTTGCCGCGTGGATGTTCGTTGATAGTTGCGCGGCATTTTCCCGCAAACTAGAACAAAATATCAAAATTAAATAATAATAATAATAATAATCTTTGTGCGACTTCATAGTCGCAAGGGCAGACTTATTGCCTTAGGCAATTTCTTCCAAACAACCCGGTGGACCTAAAGTTTTATAATCACCATCTTGTAGTATGTCATTTTGTCCATATGTATGGACAAAATGACATACTATGCCATTTTGTCCCTAGTCAGTCTATGTCATTTTGTCCATAGCAGCATAACATTTTTCAACAATAAAATATATATTTTATAACAGAAATAAACACGAAAACGCACTATAAGCTGACGCAATGGACTTCAAATAACAGCACTCCATCAAGTATGTACAAGAAATACGATGAAAACACTTACCTGCGTAAATACGAACTGCATACAAAAAAAACTCGCCAATACACAAATTCTGTTATGCCACGTCAAACGCAGCCGCGTGCGCGGGGGGAACTGACGCGCTCGCATGATTGCGGACGCCTCGTCCCGCGCCTCTAGCGATCGATTTGAGAAAGGAATACCTGGCAGTTCCCGCGCAAAGGGCACTATGTCGTTTTGTCCATGTATGTCATTTTGTACATATCTCCCCTACCTATGTGTGTATATGTGTATTCTAATATATTTAGTATATCTATTTTCTATATAATATTGTAATTTTTATTAAAATTTTGTTAATATATATATATTTATTATTATTATATATATTTCTTAATTACTATTATTATTATTCTGTTTGGTTGGTTCATCGACCCTCGTTTTAAATGTAAAAATATAAATTGCTTGCCCTGGAACGGGTATATCCCAGTTGGGCAGCACTAGCCAGTGAATGAAAGAGGAAAGTATTTGTCAATTGTTATAATATTATAATTATTGTAAATGGTTAATTTGATAATTCCAATAAAAATAAATAAATAAATAAATAAATATCTAAACATCTTCTTTTTCTTGGTGTTCTTTTTATCTTCAATCGGTAATGATATAATATGTTCATATAATTAAAAAAATACACTCATGAAATACAGTGTAGCAGCGTCAACGTCCATCTTGTTTGAAATTCAAGGAACATTAACCGCTCGGAAGCCAGCCTTCGCGCAAAAAACTGCGCCTTATTTGTTTGGTCGATTTTGTAAATAAATACTGACAATATTGTTTGTTCACGAATTCCTTCTTGATATGTAGTAATTAAGCTTGTTAGTCATGTATATTATATATTTATATGATATATATGAGCCGGCCGAAACGGTTACGCGCGGATCTGTCAAACGACGCCAAATGCCTCCGACGTCCGACGAATTAACGTCAATTTTATTGCCAAGAATGGGCGTTGACGTTGAACGTTTGCCACTCAATTTAACGCGTTATATTTAACGCAAGACACAAAAAAAATGTAGGTAGTATTTGTTGAAGACATTCGCAATAAAATAAATTACTAATAGTTTTAAAAAAACACTTAAAATACGCTTTGATAAATGCACGTAAAAAGCACGTTTTTCACATTGGCTTGAGTGGGATCTTTAACAATCTACTACCCTATTTACACGTCAATATACATCCAATATAGATATATCAATATTATCCTATTTACACTCTCCATGTAAAGGTCTATATACATTTTATACAGGCACCTATGTCAATAATTACACTATTTACACTCAATATTTACAAGTCAATATATAATAGCTTTGTTATAACCTTGAAACCTGATCGTGTTCAAAGTCCATTACGTGACCTTTCTTACAAGTGCAAACACGACTATGATAAGATATTCCATCATGGAATGCCAGTTCCTGTCTTCCGGCTTCATCATCAGACCTTGAAACTTAATCGTGGTCAAAGTTCATTACAAGACCTTTCTAACAAGTCCAAACACGGCTATGATACGATATTCCATCATGGAATGCCAGTGCCTATCTTCCGGCTTCATCATCAGACCTTGAAACCTAATCGTGGTCAAAGTTCATTCCAAGACTTTTCTAACAAGTCCAAACACAGCTATGATACGATGTTCGATCATTAAGTTCCAGTTCATATCTTCCGACTCCATCATCAGATCAGTTCGACAGTACCATATTATTGTATTGTCATCAGAACTACATACAGCTGTCAATTTTCATGACGCTACGATCTTTGGAAGATGGTTAAATTAGTTACCTTAGATTCCATTACATAGTTAGTTACATACAGGTCGACCTAATAAAAGCGCGTTAAAAAGCGTGTTAATAAGAATGCTTATCAAAATAAATTAATCCATTATCCAGGAATTAAATAAGGATAAGATAAGCCATTCACTGTAAGTTTTTATGTGTTATTGTTATAGTGATATCATGAAATTAATAACGCGTACAAGCACCTCGAAATACCTAGCTGGCGGCGGCGGCTGCTGGCCCAGCGAGGTCACCGTTCAGCAAAAGGCTGCGCGGGTATAAATATAGCATCTAAAAAGGCAAATAAACGCCACTCTACCTAAATTACCAAAACGAGTTGAAACTTTACGAGAAGCGAAGCCTCGAGTAACAGCTTATTTTTAATATATTGTAAATATACTGCCTATTATTTTAAAAAAGTGTACTTTATATTTAATTACTAATCCCTAGTAATATACTTTTTAAGTTAGCTCGCAATCAACAGGCGAGAACAGCTAGACATACGCACTTTTGTGAAGCAAAAATTCATTTCTTTAAAGGGTATGGAACCCTCGGCGCGAGAGATAAATTACTGTCAATTCGCTAATTTTATTTTCCTTTTTATTCATTACAAGGGCATTCTTAACCCTCCGACAGGCTAATCTCTAGGCCAGCTGTATTTGGGCGCAATGTGTCTGGCAGGCACAGGTTTAAAAATGACCGTTCTAAACTAATTGTATTAATATCAGTTGTCCAAAGTATTTACTGACCTATATAGGGATGTATACTAAGGGAATAAATTAAATTTGATGCAAAAAATACGTTTAAATAACTGTAAAATTATAAAAACCAAAAGTAATCAAAATTTAAAAATATTCAGACATAAAGATATTTATTTTCAAATATTAAAATACAGTAAACAAATTTATTGTAAGGCACTTATACCATTAAATTAGCTTTATAATATCAAACAAAGAGTTCAATAAACAAATAAGATGGAATAAATAGGAAACACGCACCTTATAAAGTATGAAGAGATGAGCGTAATGAGCCTGATAGGCCACGGACTATACTGCTACTCTCCATGGCGTCGGGTAAGAAACTGGGTAGGGGGATTCCACGCGTCGCCGCGAGACTGAAAGGTACTTGGAGACGCGGCTTCAGACGCCGCTCTGGCGGGGAGGGTTAAATAACAATTTCCGAGCTGTACCTGTCAGATCAGGTGCGCCCGACGGAGAGTTAAAAGGGAGAATTCTGTAAAGCCGAAGAACACCATTTCAAAATAACGAATTATATAAATTTAATGTATATTTGTATTATTGTATAAAAGTATAAAGTGCACTTTTAATAGTGTTATTCGTAAAGCTCTTAAATCTAAAAGATTTACTTAGCGAAAGTCAGTCAAAATTAAAAAAAAAACCTTTTACTTATTTACCCGGTTAAAACTGTCGTCAAGTGTAACCCATCGAATCAAAAGTAAAATGTCAGAAACCTATAAATTAATTGAAAACTTTTGAAGAAGTACAAGTTTTTAGATAAAATCCTGCAAACTGTACTTACGTTAGTATTAATCTCCTTCAGCTTTAATTAACGTAATTCAAATAATTCTGATACGGAGGTATTGATTGAATGCCTTATTATTTTGATTTTATGCTGATTTTTTGTCACATTTTACAGTTTTAATTTTCATATTTGCAGGTCATGCTATTGATTATATGGTGAGTATTTTATCGTAGTCATAAAACAAGTCACATCAATAGGTAGGCAAACGTATTAAATATAATATTACACCGAAACAATATTTTCCACTAAATTATGACAATATAAATTTAAAAAAAAAAACGATGTAAGAACCAGGAAAGGAATAATGGGTATCTACAGCAATACATGCTGATATAACAGATAAATGTATACATAAATCATAAATGTGATAGAACCACCGGTCTCCTCACTGGACACACGACCCTTAGAGCACATCTATTCAACCTTGGCTTGACGGAGCAAGGACTGCCGAATATGTGGCTAAGAACCTCTTCGAGTAGTGGCATAATTTCATGGCAGACCGCAGCAATTTTATTATAATATTACGTTTAGAAATTGTAAATACTATCGTGATCTTTATTAGATCCTTTATCAAAGATAATATTTCGTTTTGCTTATTTCCATACAAAAATATTTAGATATTAACTCATAAAAACAATAAAAATTTTGATGATTTCTCGAAGAAAAAAAAATAATGATGTTTGACAATGGAATTTTACCACAAATATCTGCGAAATGACGCGCGAAATTATTCTAGCGGCCGTCTATGTATCTATGGTAATAATGAGATATTTGGTATGGATTTTAGGATGCGTTCGAATTAGAAAATAATATTACATTTTACATTTTCGTAGTGTCCAATTGACGGCTAAAGACCGCTCTTGGACGTGTCAAAATAATTGGGTTATGTAGTAAGTTTCGCTACTACTCTTTACTGAACATACATAGGTAGTCAAGAATTAACTACATATAGATTGTCAGACTATAAATACAAATAATCAAAATAGAAGCCTAATATTTGACGTAGTTAGTAATTCGAAAAGATACGTAGTAAAATTATTTATTGTAATATTCAAATTGTCCGTAAAATGTTAAATAATCAAATTAAATTTAACCATATAAAATAATCAGACAATTAGGCTCTACTTTTTAAAGTAATTTAAATGGGCACAATATTTGAAAAATCATGGCCCTCAAATTCGGCTAGATTATAGAAAGGGTGGCCTACCAGCATCTCCTTGATGTTTTTTTTGATTTTATGTCCTCCAGCTGTTTAAATTTTGTAGGGAGAAGATTATATAATTTAATGCTAAGGTACAAGTAGCTTTTCTGTACTTTTGCCAGTCGTATTCGGGGTACGCATAAAAGGGAGCTACCGCGGGTATGATGCGAGTGAATGTCTGCATTAATTGGTGTTTCTGCTAGGTGCTGTCTAGCATACATTAAACACTGGTATATGAACGCCGAATACAATGACATAGTCATTACCCTTGCCTTGCTGAAATATTCTTTGCATGAGGTCCTAGTCGTTACCTAATACATGCTGCGCAGTGCTCTCTTTTGCAAAAGAAAGATTCTTTTACTGGTTGCAGCATTTCCCCAAAATAGTAGTCCATGAGTCATTAATGAGTTAAAATACGCAAAGTATACTGATTTGGCTGCCGCAAAACCACAAAGACTTCTGATTTTTTTAATAGAGTATATCGAGCATTTCGAGCTTATTATTTCCCGAACAATAAAAACTCTTTCCTAAAAAATTCTAAAACTGCGATTTCCGCATCTTAAATTCTATGGCATCGAAGGGGGAGTGAATTGGTGGTAAGATGGACGCTCACATGTGGCAAGAGAGCTGTCCTAACGCTATCACAGTCGGTCGTTAGTCAGGAATCCACCGCTCACCCCCAGAGGTGCAATAATAGTATTATGATAGGCCCGAATCCGGTCGGTGAATTCCATGGCAGCTCCGTTTGTATTTTATTTTATTTATTGGACCAGAGCCAACTGACTCATTTGACATGTAAATTATGCGCAGCCGCGATAGCTTTGTCGTGGTTAGCATTAGGGGGAAGAGTGGAGGCGGAAACGCCATTTTATTAATTTCGCCGCTGCGGTATGCTAAGTACGGGCGAAAGGAACGTTCCGATGGGGTAATAAACCGAGCTGTCAACAAGGATGCGGCTAACGTCGATATTGCTTATCGATGAATTATGCTTGGTCCATGAAACAGTATTATACATTTGCATTTATTAGAGTACCGATTGCTGTATTTATTAATATTTTCGGTTTAAGTATTATTTTACAATTATAGTAATTAAACAATGACCTAATTATGTGATGTAAGTTATTAAATGAGTATTTAATAGATAACGACGGATTATCATAGCATGGTATATCACAGGTCATTATTAATTTCTAAACAGTCATTAGTAAAATGTTATCATGGCGTTTTGTAATAATTAGTCCCACACATGTATATTATAAAATGCTGCGCAGATTAAACATCAAAACTTGCCTATCAGTTGAGCAATGGGGACCATATTTTCTAACCTGGAGCTATTGAAGTTGAAGGGTGATATTAACATGCAGACTCGGTGCCTTATACATAACATTTTGTCATTTTTGTGTGTGTGCCAGGATGAATTTTTTGAGAAAAATGGACCACTTGATAAGAGGTAACGATTCTCGACCGCGATTTTACCTCGACGAGACTTGGGTTAACGAAAACCGACACGCATCCCTACAGGCAGGTAGTAAAAGGGGCGGGGCCGGCCTAATGATTTATTGCCTTATCGGAACGTTTCTTTGGCCCGTACTATAGTCGCAATGGAGCGTTGAAAACTGCTAGATCGTTCTACCTGTGTGTGCAGTGTGCCTATCAAAGACAGTTCAATATTGGTCGACATGGTCATGCACCGTCTTACAATATCATATTTAGCTTGGGTGAAGAAATTTGAAATAACTTATGAGTGTGTTTCGGTTAGTACTGAGCTCTATGATTTATTTTCTGGCTGCCAAAAGGAGGTTTATATTTTTACTGCATATGTATGTATGTATTTGCATGCCAATTTGGCTATATTACCGGGTTTCAAATGAGAGAATGAAATGATTATGATTGAATAAATTATATTTATTTTAATTGTTCAAAACTTCTCTGTATACTATATTAGATGTAATTATTTAGTAGGTACCAAAATATTCTGTCTTTCAGGAGTTCCAACCCGAGATACAGTCGCGGTTCCATACCAATGTCGTATTATCTCTTATACGACATGCAGTAAAAGGAAATTATATGTAGTAAAAGGGAAAAGTCTCTTGTTTCAAACAGTTGAGACGATACATTTACTTATTTTGATAACAATTCATAATTGTTGATAATATGATCAATAAAAATGACCTAATGATTTAATTTTTTTTTTAATATAAATAAAACTACTTTTTGTGACATAAATATAAAAGTTATATATATGCTGTCGCTGAATTTTTGTAGGCATTATCAATCTCTACCACTTTTCTTTAGAACTCAATCATATATCTCTCATCGTTAAGGCAGCGTTCGTAAGAAATATTTTCATTCGACCGTTTTTTCTCCGACTTTGCAAATCCGACTACCACGAAAGAGTCGTTTCATTTTCCGGATTAATTTATAGCCTATGACACTCACAAATAACGTGGATTTCTATTGGTTAAAGAATTTTCAAAATGGCTTCAGTAGATCCAGAGATTACTCCCCACAACCTAACAAACTTTACCTCTTTATAATATTAGTATAGATGACTAGTTGAAACATGTCAGTTTGCTCTGCGCCACCTCGTATATTATTATTTTAAATTATTTTTAGCATTGGCAAATGGGTCTCAGCAGAAGATTTCGTTCATTGAAGCTATGGTTTGTCATAAGAAGTTACGGCGTCAGCGGTCTCCAAGCCTACATCAGAGAAGTAAGTCTAAATTTTTAGTTTGAATTTTAAGTTATAACTAATATTTGTATTGCGAGTTTCTTTGAAAGATTTTATATATATATATATATATATATATATATATATATATATATATATATATATATATATATATATATATATATATATATATATATATATATATATATATATATATATATATATATATATATATATATATATATATATCTATATATATATATATATATATATATATATATATATATATATATATATATATATATATATATATATATATATATTTAAAATAAAATTAGTAAAAGCTACTTAAAAAGTAGCGAAAGAAATCCCAGTTTGTATTGGGAAATGCTTATGTTTGAATGATGTATTAATATATAAAGTCGTGCACATCCGTAAGTATATCTCATTCAAACATAAGCATTTCCCAATACAAACTGGGATTTCTTTCGCTACTTTTTAAGTAGCTTTTACTAATTTTATTTTAAATAAAAACATCATCCTATAAACGGATTTCTTTACAAACCTTATCAAATATATATATATATATATATATATATATATATATATATATATATATATATATATATATATATATATATATATATATATATATATATATATATATATATATATATATATATATATATATATATATATATATATATATATATATATATATATATATATATATATATATATATATATATATATATATATATATATATATATATATATATTTTTGAGATAATTGGATGAAGGGTGAGCGTTACTAGTTGTAAAATGGGCCCAACTTAAACCTACTCCTCTTTCCGCAAGTGAGAGGCATTCATCATTCTCGTTAACACCTAAAGCATTCCCGAATCCGATCAAGGAAATCCTTCGTCACGATGTAAGTGGCTTTTATAATTATTTACTTTATAATCATCTTATATATATATATATATATATATATATATATATATATATATATATATATATATATATATATATATATATATATATATATATATATATATATATATATATATATATATATATATATATATATATATATATATATATATATATATACATATATAAAATAATATAAAATAATCCGTAAATGGGAAGCTATCGCTTAACTGATTTGTAAAATTAATAATATTCCAAGCTTAGGAGGTTTTTCTCGGGAAAGATGTTTCTCAATGATTTTTTATATATTTATGTTCGCTGAATCCGTTTTCCAACTTTGCCCCCTCGCCAAAAGTAAAGCTAACATTTATGCACATATTTTAGTTTTTCGCTTACAAGTCACAAACGATGCATTTTTGATAATGACTCTGTTCCACAAAATTGAACTAAACCAAAATTACTACAATTTACATATATTTACCTAATTCCAAAATGAAGCTAGAGTGCGCTCAAAAATTTACACTTTTTGGTTTTTTTTTCCTGGAAACGACAAGTTTGAGTCTCACATGCTTTTACTATAATAAACTTAGTAGAGAAGGATTTTACTTATACGGTCCGTCCTATACGGATATTTCACGAAGATTTTGGATAAATGTATGTATTTATTTAATAGAAATATTGACTCAGATTTATGAAGTACAGCGCGAAGTATAGACTCTCTATACAAACTATTGATGCGTAACAGAGCATATCAGGCTAACGATACTTAAGCTACGATACGTTTTTTTTTTGCATTTTTTTTTTTTTGTTTTATCAAATTTGTAAATTATACCTATTGAAACAATATGAGAAGCGTTGAGCGCACTGCACCATCTAGCAGTAGGTAAAATATCGCTAATAAATAATATTAGCGACATTTTAGGCACTGCTAAATAGCGCATCGTGCTCAACGTTTGTTATACTATTTGTATAAAATATTTTTTTCCAAATTTTTAAAGAATCCCTTTTTTGTGTTTTTTTTTATAGCTCTATATCAAAAGTTACTTATTTGATCCTACTGATTCACCCATTTAAAAGACGACGGTATTTATAAACTCACCTGACTATGTAATTTTCAAGGACATCATTTTTATAAAATCGAAGACTATCGCGGTTGTTTGACATTATAAATAGGATAGAAAACGATTTTACCGCGTGAAATTTGTAGGACCCGACGTTTCGTTATAACGGTGGTGGGGGGCCGGGCTCGGAGCGCGGGAATTTTTAAAATCCGTCTTGCACACAACACTCACTGTATCCTGTTTTACGTCTTTGCGTTCGGCGTTCTATTGTTATAACCCTGTTATAACCTACGCAGTGGCGGCAGCGGTTTGCGGCCTACCCGCAAAACAACGGACTGACAGCTCTTCAATCTACCCTAGACAACGGCGGCTGCAACGTCACCGAAACGTCGGGTCCTACAAATTTCACGCGGTAAATTCGTTTTCTATCCTACTTATGACATCATTTTATCCAGGAGTAGACAACTTCAACCGAGTAGTTCATTTCTAGAGATGATTTCTTGCTATTAAAATAACCGTTTTAGACATATTTATAGACATCTGTATATTATCTGCATCGCGCGGATTCAACATATGTATTTAATGTTTACGGTTATCATACAAGATTTATTTTTTGTGTAGCATCTAACAATCCAATTTAGAATATCTTTAGATTTATTTTTTGTGTAGCAACAACAATCCAATTCAGAAGATCTTTAGATTATTTTTTTGTGTAGCAACTAACAATCCAATTCAGAATATGTTTAGATTTATTTTTTGTGTAAAAACTAACTATCCAATTCAGAAGATCGTTAGATTTATTTTTTGTGTAGCAACTAACAATCTAATTCAGAATATCTTTAGTTTCAGAATATAGGTAGGGAATATAGGACCAACAGTACGCATTAATGGACATGTCAGCTGATCAGCTTGTATATGATTACATTATAAAAATAAATAGGTATTGTCTTATTTTACTAGTTTTTACATTCCTGGCCAACCAACCGACGACGAGGGAAAGTATTGTAAACGCAGAAAAAAAATATTCGAGGGACGAGAGTCATGAGCCGATTAATACCATTTCCAGATTAAAGTCTGTCTGTGTGTGTCT